>WNNJ02003178.1:0-58059 GCA_012934845.2 Pomphorhynchus laevis
GGTGAACTACCATCAGTCGTTTCGGCTGCCTTGTGATATATTAAAAAGGCATCTCCGAGAATTTGCTAACGTAGTAGCATGGGCATAGCCTCTTTAAACTAACAACGTGCTTTCCGGATCATCCTAATTTTATTCGGCAGGAATTTTAATTGATGTCGCTGCTTGCTTTCTCACAGGATCCCTTTGTCGGATACGTTTTTATAATTTAATCGTAGAATGTGTAAAACTGTGCTCCGGGAGCTAAAAAGCGTCAGTTTCATAATTGTAAATTTTGCCAAAATCCGGAGTTCGATTACATGCAGAGCAGACTTCCTTATCACTCCTAGACGATCTGATGGTAGCCGGCAGCACTCATCAGTAGGGTGAACTACCAGAAACTTCCGGAAAGCACGTTGTTAGTTTAAAGAGGCTATGCCCATGCTACTACGTTAGCAAATTCTCGAAGATGCCTTTTAAATATATCACAAGGCAGCCGAAACGACTGAGGAGTTGCCATGATTGATTTTTACTTGAAAAGGTGGAAACATGAGTGATCGGGATAGTGATATTAACAGCGGTGATAAAATGATTGCAAAAATCGAGATCTGAGCTTGTAAAGTTAGCGTATGCGATGAGATTTTTGGAAAAAGTGATAAATATCAAAAGCGACATCAATAAGATTTTTGGAAAGGTTTGCTAGTAAATGTAGGCTAAAATCTGACAAAAGATTTACCTGTTTTAAGCAATCCAAATCAAAAGGGCTATCTAGATGGATGTTGAAATCACCAAGGACAATTAAATGTAAAGAAGAAAGTGAACGGTTTGATAGTAGATCGGCGAGTTCATTGAAAAATAGGCAAGACCGGAATTGAACATGGGCGAAAGATGATTGTAAGTTGAATAGGAAAATGAAATGATTTGCATAAAATCAATTCAAATGCAGTGCAGGGTACGGATAAATCGATTTTTTTAAATGACAAATAGACACGAGCGAAGGAGACGATTTCATCATATTAGAAGGATAAATTGATTTTGTTGATTCAATGGGGCAAGCGGAGTCAAGAAGCGAAAATCGAAAATAACGTAGATTACGGATTGCAAGGTAGTCAGAATTTGTATACGAGGATTCAGTGTGTCATAAAAGAACTAGTGATTGTTTGTGGGTAGAGATCGAGAAGTAAGTCAGTTTTGTGAAGAATTGAATGGATGTTATGAAGTGCTGAACGAAAAGATCTTTTTATTTCATTGTTAGCTAGAGAAGGAGGTGAGGAAGAGAGACAGTTCGCCAACGGATTTTTGGACTAGATGGACAACACGAAAATGTCCATTTACATTTTTGTTGGTACGATATGACTCGTCACTGACTTCGCGTCAACGCTTTCCAAGACGAGTAGTGTTGAGTTGAGAAATAAATAGGGTAAGCGATATGACGGCTCACCTGGCCCTTATTAAGGGCCCACCTAGCACTCTTCATAGTACGTTTAATTCTATCCAAGTAAATTTTCGCAGTCAAGTTCACCGTTACAGTGAACCCAAGACTTGCAACGTTGTTCGATGTAATCGTCCACCAAACACCTAACGGAATATTCGTAACAACTAACGGAATATTCGTAAACATGGAGATTACATCCGCAGTAATTATTCTAATTTTTCTAGAATACTAATTTATAATTAAATTAGAAAACTGTGGCAATCCTTTATAAAGGAAAAATAGTCGTTATGCACATTCTGTTTTCAAATATATATTATTTTGATATTTTATAAGAATAAGTCGAGTAGGATGCAACAATTGGACGAGCACAATGAGGATTCTTATGAAGCTTTGAAAAAAGTGTAAAAAACCTGGTTTAGAATTAATTGTCTAGTAGAACTTTAACATTCTCTGGGATTTTTTTATAAAAAAATAATTTACCAAAAATACAAATATATGAATATAAATATATAAATATATATTCTGATTAAACAGATTTATTTTAAAGTAAGAATATCTATATTTAGATAAATAAAATGTATTTAAATTGGAGGTATTAGTAGCCCAATTAAAGCCGACTTATTTTTAGTTTGATATAATATTTCTATGATCAAAACTGTTAAAAATATATATGAAATGAAGTTTTTGAGTTTTATTGTATATTTGTTTTAAACTCTAATGATGTTTATTCAATATATGAAAAATTTGTTTCAAGTAGCTTTAGAAAGTATATTTTTAGATATGAATTTAAATTAACTTAAAAGGATTATTTATTTTGTAAATATGATTTGATATGATTCGATATGCGTTGAACATATCGTTGATCGACATAAATTGCCATATATTTATAATAAATTGCAAATGATCAGGCATTCAGATAAAAGTTTATGGTTTACAAGTTTCTTTGGGATCAAGCAAGACTTTCAGAAGAACACTTTTCAAGCTTACGAAAGTAATGAGTGAAAATCAAAGATTCTGTAACTTTTGAAGAATACAAGTCAGTTTTAAACTCATTTGTAGAAGGATACAATAAAAGTAAGTGATTTGAAAAACACGACATAACACTGAAAGTGGGTTTTCAGTCCCACTTAGTTGATGCATCTAATCCTTCTGAGGAGTTACAAATGGAACGCATTGAAATTTTTTAGATGATATTCGGAAATGCCAGTTTGACAATAGGGACGATCCCATATTTATTAAAAAGAAAATCGTTATAATATCTCTTTAGTAAAATACCGTATTTTCGGTTCTCAAATTTTGTATAAGGAAACGTTCTAACTTAAAATAACTATGATAATCATCTTTCAATAAATTTAATTTTTCATTTTTCTAAAAAATCAAAATAAACAAGTGTATATTATGACCTGAAACGTCAAATACCTCATCAATAGATAAATGTTCATAACATATGAAAATATATATCAAGTAAAGTTTGCAAGAAAAATCCAATGATAAAAATTATTTTTACGAGATAAAAACTTTTTCTCAAATTTGGCAATTATGGACACTGATTTTTTATATAATTTAAATCATCGAAGTTGAATATGCCTACTTTACCTGTTTTAAGCAATCTAAATCAAAAGGCGATCTAGATGGATGTTGAAATCACCAAGGACATTAAATGTAACGAAGAAAGTGAAAGGTTTGACAGTAGATCGGCGAGTTCATTGAAAAATAGGCAAGACGGTGGAATTGAACATGGGGGAAAGATGATTGCAAATTGAATAGGAAAATGAAATGAAGATTTACATAAAATCAATTCAAATGCAATGCAGGGTACGGATAAATCGATTTTTTTTAAATGACAAATAGATACGAGCGAAGGAGACGATTTCGTCATATTAGAAGAATAATTTGATTTTGTTGATTCAATGGGGCAAGCGGAGTCAAGAAGCGAAAATCGAAAAGAAGGTAGATTACGGATTGCAAGGTAGTCAGAATTTGTATACGAGGATTCAGTGTGTCATAAAAGAACTAGTGATTGTTTGTGGGAAGAGATCGAGAAGTAAGTCAGTTTTGTGAAAAATTGAATTGGTGTTATGAAGTGCTAGATTTTATGAAGTGGTATCTTCAGCGTATACCACTAGACGTTGTTCATGTTAATATTTTTTAAAAAGTTTAATAGAGGCAACAAGAAATAAGGAAAAGAGGCCGGAAAATGAACAGCAATGAACACTGCTCAGACGTACGGAGATATGTTGTAGTTAGTTGTTTTTTCTTTGGACTTGCAACGTTATTCGATGTAATCGTCCACCAAACACAGTTTGTTGCAAAGCAATTCGTATTAGATCGTCGCCAAGTAATTCCTATAAAATCGTCGCCGATTGTAATAATTCGTCCATTGTAATAATTGTGTTTTCTTAAAACTGCGACTTTATTCGATTGTATCGTCCATAAAAGTAGTTTTAATTGTAAGTTTTTATAACCAAACGATTTTAACCAGTTGTAAGAATTTATAATAGCCAAGACAATTGTTTAACGTAGTCGTCGATCTTTCTGCCAAATATCTTCAATTAATCGGGTGATCTCGCTTCCTGATATAGAAGCACATCCGCCTGAATGAGACTGAAATACTGTATCACGTTCTTAACAGAACCTATATTCCAACTCATCAGGCAGATGTCTTTAAGCGAAGAAAATTCAACTCTTCATTTATTAAATTAATAAAATAATACAAAACTGTTCATTTCGAAATACTCTTTTATGAAATACTCTTTAAAGGGTATTTCATTTCGAAATACTCTTTAATTTTTGAAAACAGTGTTTGTTGCTAACATTATGACATTCATAAATAATAAATAATATTTATAAATATGTTCAATTATGAACATAAGTATTTAAGGCATAATCAGCATTTGGCGATACAAAAAGATACCAACATATTTTTATATATTTACATATCTATATATTCCAAGTCTTAAGGAGCAAATACTCGAACTGCTTGGTGGACATTAACAGTTAGAGATTTTGTCCAACAGAAGAAGCTGGCTTATAAGGCAACTTTGTCAGGTAAATAAGTGGAAGCTGTAGACAAGTAGCGAAAGGCAAAGAGAGCTTCAGCTCGAGCAGTTACCGAAGCGAAGAAAGCGGCATGGGAGAAGTTTGGAGAGCACTTAGAACTTTATTATAGGTCAGCTTCAAAGATGATCTGGGAAGCGATCAGGTACTTCGTGTTGTAATGTAGAAAACTCCTCAAACTCTCTATGACAAGACGTGATCTATGCTGACTGACATAATAGAAATTTTTGTGTTGGAAAGAGCATTTTAGGAGTCTCCCTAATCCGATCGATTTGAATTCTATTGTAGAAGTAGAGCCTTAAGAACCAACGAAAGAGCTCATCTCTTTGGAAGAAGTCATTGATGTTGTTAAAAAACTTCGTAACGGCAAGTCTTCTGGAGTAGACGAGATTCGACCTGAGCTTTAAATATTATCGACGTTGTTGGCATAAAGTGGCTAACACGGATCTTCAATGCTGCATTGAAGTCTGGAAAGGTTCCAAGTGAGTGGCAAACAGGAATGGTGGTACCGATTTTTAAGAAATGTGGCTGACGAGTGTGTTCTGATTATAGGGGCATCACTTTTCTTAGCTAAACTGATAAGCTATGTGCTAGAGTTCTTGAGTTAAGGATACAGCCTATGAATGAAGGACAGTTGCAAGAAGAAAAATGCGGCTTTCGTCAAGGTCGTGGAACTACGGATCAGCTCTTTACTCTGTCAACTATCCTTGAACAGTCTTGGGAGTTCCTCTCAACCGGTCTACATGTGTTTTGAAGATTTGGAGATTGCGTTCGACCGAGTTCCGCGAGAGAGGTTTGGAAGGTACTAAAGGAGCATGAAGTTCCACACTATCTTTGGGTAGCTCGCTTCTCTGTATGAACAAAGTATGAGTTGTGATTGTGTTCGAGGTAGGAAGTCTGAATTATTTGCAGTAGTCATTTGGCTACGTCAGGGTTGTCCTTTGTGTCCACTTGTGTTCCTTGTTTACATGAACAAAATTTCGAGACGAGCTGCTCTGACAGATGTCAGACTTCAGTTTGGTTCCATCAGGATAGCATTTCTGCTTTTTTCAGATGGCGTTGTTTTGCTGGCTTCTTGTCCTGACGACTTACAATGCCAACTAGATCGATTTACAATAGCATGCCAAGCGGCAGGGATGTTGGTTATTACCTCCAAGACTGTCTCTATGTGTTTGACTCTTAGATTCAGTTGCCAAACTTAATCCGGATTGGAGAAAAGGTTCTTCCTGAAGTGGAGGATTTCAAGTATCTCGGGTACTGTTCTCAAGGGACGGTAGGAACATCAAGAAGATTGAGAAGCGGATTTGTGCAGCCATGCGTTCTTTGTGCAGATATGTCGTGGTTAAGCGGGAGTTGAGTCTTCGGGCGAAGCTTTCGGTTTACCACGCAATCTTCGTTCTTATCTTAATCTATGGACATGAGCTATGGGTTATGACCAAAACATTTCGGTCATAAGCTATGGATCGCCTTCCTCGGTGAGTTTTCCAGGCTGGAATCTCTAGAAAGAGACCTCGAGGACGATCACGGTACATGTTGAGAGATCAAATTACGAAACTGGCCGAAGACCTGCTTGGGCTATCTGAAAGAGAACTCAGGTCTGTATATTATTTGTTTTTATTATCAATAAATTGTTGTTGTTATAATTCATTATGATACTTCATTCAGAGAGACATAAAATAAAATATCGTGTTTAAAAATATAACATATAATAATGTAATTGTATTTGATTGCATCTGTGAGCTGAAATTTTTCCCATTGTGGCACGATATTATCCTCACAGGTATTGATCTTACTTTTGATACAGCAGGACGCTACTAATCAGTCTGGGTGGGTCTAGAAAAATATAATAATGTTATAACATTATATATATGTTTAAATGTTGTTTATTTTTTGAAATACCTATGTTTACCATTACTCTATGAAATATTGTCTTTAAATATTTAAATTTCTTAAAATTAATTTCGGGTATTCCTTTGAAGTTCCACGACCGATCAGAAAATTGTCAGCACATTCTGCGGAAAATGGTTGCAAAGCTATGTTGCACATTTTTAATTGTAAGGAGATAAATTTGTTTCATATCTCGACAAACTTTTGTTATCCTCTTGATTTGTTCTCGTCTTGTAATTATTTAATTTATTTTTATTTTCCACAGCGTTAAAAAACGGCAGTAGGTTAATAATACTTCTCAGGTTAATGACACGAATTCTTTATTATGACACTTCATACGGAGGGACGTAGCATAAAATATCATGTGTAAATATATAAAATCTAAGAATGCTATAACATTATAGATGTTTTAATGCTGTTTATATTTTAATATATAAATGTTGACTTTTGCTCAAGAAATGATTGTCTTTGAATATTGAAACCTCTTAAAATATATCTTGAGTTTGTGTAACAAATTTTATAAACGATTTTTCAATAATTTTATAGACGATCTATAAATTAATAAACGATTTTATTGCTCAAAACATTATATATGATTTCGTGTATAATGAATATGTTTATCATATTTAAACAAATTAATTATCATTCCTACAACTAAGCTACTTGTATTTTTAAATCTTTTAAATTCAAAAAAGGTGTTTTGATGACATACGTAGTTGCTACAAATGACAATATTGTCCTTGTTAACGGTATGAGTTTTAAATTTTTGTCTATTTTTTGCAATATCTATTTTGACTATTATCTAGGAAAGATTGGCTTTAAATATTGAAATTTTTTGAAATTAAACATTAATGTATAATCATCAAAGATTTGAGTAAAATATTTTATATAACGTTCTATAACAGTGTAAATTAACAGTTTTTGACGACATAAATAGTGGGTACAAATTATAATATTGTCTTTGTACAGGTTTTGAGTTTTTCGCCCAATAAACAAGCGATGATACTTTCTTCAAGTGTCTCATTCCAGCATTATTGCATAGCATTCGTAGTTGACCTAAAATAAAATAATGTCAATTATAATATCCAATACACCTGCGATATTTTATCATACCAAGGTTTTTACTAACAAGCTTGATTAATATATATAACAATATTTATTTTATACTATTGTATAAAATAAAGAAATATTATTTTTTTAAATAGTAATAAACTTTATTTGTATAAAGATTATTCTGTTAAAAATAGAGCTGTATGTCTTCAAATATATCTGATTTACCTTTATAACATTTCAATTTCGGTAATAAAACAAGCTATTCAAAAACAGTGAAAATACCTACAATTGGGTTGTGCACGTTATAAAACATCTAAAATTTTAATTTTTTTATTTTTTTTATTTATTAAAGCCTCTTCATTCAGTGAGTTACCATTCTATTTATTTTCTTTATATGGTTAGTTACATAATTTATATCACTTGCCATCTTTAAATAGCATCAACGGTCTACTGTAGATGACATTACTAACAACGTGATTGCACAAACCCATCGAATAACTCCATATTTAATAAAAGAAGCTTCAGATCTGTATATAACAATATCTATAAATGATTTGTAAATCATTTGCAAAAACGTTTTACAAATTTTTAAATAATATTATATTCACCATCTGAAAGAGTAAATTGTGAAAGACGGTAGTAAACTTAAAAATATTTTGCTGATCACTATCATAATCATCAGCTACGCAAACTTCAAAGCACAATGACCACTTGGTATTTTTACAGACCAGTTATCATAAGTTTGTGCTTTGTATACTTTTCTCTTGTGATGCTGTTATCTCGTTTATTTCAATTTTCAACAACGAAGATTTTGCCAAATTCTTATAATTCAAATAGGCAATATTGATTTGCAAAATACCTTTATTTGATCTCAATGAATTGTCTTCCCTACTTGATCTCTTTCAATAATAAAAAACGCATCTAAAAGTTGAGTGTGAGAATAGTGATTTTTTTAATATTTATATATTTTATGATAAAATTGAAAATTTTCATCTAGAAATAGTGCGATATGTTTTTAAAATTGATCAAATCTTATTATTTAATAATTAATTTTCATAAAATATTTTATTAATTACTAAATTTTATTAACCCAAGTTATAAGCTGCAGTTAAAGCCATATTTTGCTGAAATTGATAAATGAAAAAATCAAAACTTATGTTGAATGTTAACAAAACAATTAACCGCAAGTTCTCAATAATAATTATTGTTATCATCTGCTTACTTATCACTTTTTCATGTAGAATTCAATAACCTTTCTTCGATGAGCTTCAAACTCTTCTTCTTCTGTTATTGAAGACGATTTTTGTGAAGTGTTATCAGTTGGATTGAATGTACATCCGGTGGCTACGACTTCTTTTAAGTATTGTTGATGATGCTGAATGGTGTACTCTGTAAAAATCCGTTTAGGCGCATACATTGCGCAATTACCCAAGCTGAATATATGTCCATTAAATCTGTCTATATCGATTGTATTGTGGAAATACATCTAAATATAATATATTAATATAGACATTAAAATAATATAGTTTCATTCTAAAATGATTACAATTAAATTTAAATTTGCTTGTTCAAAATTTATTTGTAATTTAGTTTATTTACTTGATGATAAGTAAATAATTTAGATATCAATAAGTCACTAGACGATTAAATGTAAATGTAATCTGGAATTATGGTTCAATGTTCGTAACCTAATATATAGAAGTCTAATTTGCACCTTTTTAATATTAACAATCGAGATATTGAGAAATTTGTCTGTTTTAAGAAACTTATTGATTCTAATATTTAAATATTCAAAAGAAAAGTATAGAATAATAAAAAAACATATATAGAAATTCTAAAGGTATTAACATTTTTAGACTATTTTGATTTCCTATCGATGATCTATTAAATATCTTTAGTTTAATTGAAAACCTATATGAATATCAATTTTTTAATGAATTATATCTTAATCTAGTTGCGTATCATTGTATTTTAAGTTACTTATAACAGTTGGGACATATTGTTTTGATAATTGATTAGTTACCTTCTTTATTCGGAAGAATACTTGTCCAGATAATAAACTATCGCTTCCAGACTGATGTGATTGTCCAATTCTCGGTATCTAAATCACTAAATATTTATACATTCTAAAATTTAAGTTTACCTACGTTTAACTGCCTTGCAACATTCTGTAACCCACCGTGCAAGTTTTCACAGCTTTTCATCAAGTATTTGATATCAAAAACGATCGGAAAATATACTTTTAGTAAATTGAAAAATTCATTATCGGTTTCTGGCAATGCTGCATTTGTAAGCATTTTTGTTAAATATCCAAAATCACTGCCACTACAATTATAAATTACTTTTAAAATGATTCAAGATAACACAATATTCTTACCCGTGAAATGCTATAAATACCACAGAATCCGAAAATAACGCACGAGATGTGGTTAGCAGGTATGCAAAATCAAAAGGATCTATGCCGTCATCTATAAGCAGCGTAAAATCAATGCCTGCATTTGACAATAGGTCGATTGACTCTTGTGCATACATGTCTTCTCTAAGTAAAAGGATATATTTAAAAAATATATATTTATTGAATATCAATGATTTTTTATAAACAACATTTACAAAGTTCATTTTATTTATAAAATAAAGAAAATTGTATACTATAAATTCATATTTTAGTCATCAGTGTTTAGTGCTAAAATAGACTGAAAATCTATTTTGTAACAAACTAGTTCACTTCTGTAAAGCTACATATTTGGTGCAGTAAATAAATGACAACATTAAAATATTTGAAAAATATAAAATTGTAATTTTGATGTTGTAATGTACGTTCATGATTTGCAATTTAACATTTCAGATAAGTTATAAATCAGTTATTTTTTCGATTTCACATTCACAAAACAGTCAAAATATCCTTTGTCTCTATGTTTTCTTCTGTCTACACAAAAGTTGTTTGACTGTTTAAAGTATTAAGTTTTGAAAATTTAAAAACGTATCCAAGATACTCTTACTAAAAAGTGGTGTTATAAATAATTGTCACAGTTGACGACTCATCTGTTGCTTATAGAATTCTAATTTATAAATGATATATTATAAAAAGTTTAATATCTTACCTCAGATTAAAGTTGAAATTAAATTGGTAAGTGCTTGTACCGGATGGCGTATTACCGTCATCATCAAAAAACGAAAATGCAACTTGGATCGGTTTCAACAAATCAACATTAATTTTCATTAAATTATAGTAATATTCCGGAATGGAAAAATTTTTGCTTGCTGGACGAGCTACAATTCCGGGAAATTCACTGTCCTAAAATCACATATAAATGCTTTATAACTTAAATATAGATCAATGTTGCCACAGTAAAATAGTCTAACAATAAATGTTGTAGAAACTAACAGTTTTAAAAAAGGAAGATACCGAAACAATTATTAATACAATTCAACAAAAAACTAGTAAGTTTTCTATTCAAATTGACGAATCAACTGTTAGCGATAGTAGATCCCTGCTGATGTCATATGTCCGCTTTATTGATGACTATTTTCAAATTCACGAAGAAATGTTATTTATGAATAATAATTCATAAATTGTTGAATCTTGGTTCGAAGAAAAACAAATACCATTTGAAAATTTGATATCATGTGCTACTGACGGAGCCCCTGCTATGATTGGAAGACATAAGGGGTTTATTTCATTTTTAAAGAACATTTGTCCAACAATATTAACTATCCACTGTATTATACATCGTCATAACTTGGTGGCAACGAACATAAGTCCTATTATTCATTCTTCTTTAAGGCTTGCCATCCAAGTAGTAAACAAGATAAAGACAAATTCAAAGTGTGACAGATTGTTTCAGATTTTCTGAAAAGACAATAATGAGCAATACAAAAGATTACTTCTCCACACTGAAATACGATGGTTATATAAAGGTAATTGTCTTGCAAGATTTGTTTGCATATTTGACACAATTATTTCTTTCATGGAAGAAGAAAAGGAATTCGATAGAAGAGACAAGCTGAATGCCTATAAAAACAATATAAACTTTATGGCATTTATTTTCAGAAAGCTTAATGAAATATCGCTAAAATTGCAAGGAAAACTTGTTACTCTGATCGACTGTAAGCGTACTATTAACGCCTTTACAGAGAAATATAAGTTTTTAAGAACAACTTATTGAAGAGAAACTTTAAAAATATGCAGGAGATGAAAAATGTAGAGTCTTTTCTTTCTGATCAAGACTTATTCAATTATTCTAAATAATTGTCTTCTCTAAAGCATGAATTTCTTAGTAGGTTTTCGGATTTATTTTCTTTGCATATTAAGCCATGGATGATTGACCCCTTTTGCTGTGATATTGAATGTGTTTGAGAAAACATTTAAGAAGAACTTATCAATCTTTAATGCAATGAAGAATTGAAATATAAATATGAAAAGTGCGGACAATTTGGATTATGGATGACATAGTCGGCAAAGTTTTTATATCCTACGATTTGGACTGTAATGACCAATATTTTGCTGTGTTTTCCGTCTTCTTATTTAGTGAAATGTGATTTTAGTACAGTAAATAAAATAATAATTAAAAAAAGAAAGATAATAGACATATGTTCGAGGGGTGACGTGAGAATGAAGCTTACAAACTTTAAGCCTAAAATTGAGGAAATAGTCAAAAACATCAAAACCACATTAAATTTCTTTATTTATTTTTCAAATGCGGTTTATTTATTATTCATCGATAATCTAACTGAGGCTTGTAACTTTATAATACAGATCTACATATTATGTTTTTAACATCCATATATCAACTGTTATTATTACATGAATATTAAGATTTATATAAAATTTAAAACAGTTTTTCTGTCAAGGTGGGCGATATTTAAAAAAAAAACAAAAATGTTCAAAAGTGGGCGATGATTGAAAAAAGGTTGAGAAACACGGGTATAGATAAAGAGAAGTTTGAGTGAACACGAAAATAGCGTATGGAAAGATAAAATGTGAAACAGGCTACAGTAGGAACTGAAAAACCATAGTCGTAACGAAGCCAATATAGAAAAACAGAGTGATCAACAATATCAAAAGCAGAAGACAGGTCAAGAGAGATAACGAAACTACATAATTTCATTAAGCGGGTTTGAAGCAGATTACTGAATACCTTTTGGCAAACGAGATCAGTAGAGTGATTAGACCAGACGGCATACTGTAAAGGGGATATAAATTTGAATATGCAATGTATAGATTTACTTTATGTAACACAAGACGCTCTAGAAGTTTAGATAAGATCGGAAGAAGAGAAAACGGGCGGTATGAAAATAAGAGTAAATGATCGAGATACGGTTTCTTTGGAAGAGGACGTATGATGGTTGATTTCCAACTCTCTGAAAAAATGCATTCATGAATAGATAGATTGAAAAGGGGGCAAGGAACGGTGATATGATGTAATGAATAGATTTAAGTACATACGTAGGGATAGGGTCGGCAGGCAAAAGGTATTTGGTATAGAGAGTGGTGAACCTTAAAGATTTCGCTAGAAGATACAGGAAGAAGATGGAATAGCTCAGGAAGAAATTTGCATGATGGGCAAGACGAGGATTGATTATTTACATCGATAGAGATGATGATCGAAGTGATTTTTGACTGAAAATATGAGGAGTACTCGTGGGGATCATTGGAGGGAACATTAGAAGTGCGAGCAAGAATATAATTAAAGGTTCTCCAACTATACTCTTGATCAGACGATGATGTGATCTTGCTTTGCCAAAGTTTACATTTATCACGTTATAGAGATTGATGGGAGCGTCAAAGATTTAAGCAATGATCACGATGACTAGAGATAGAAGTGTGCCCACATTTGAGAAAACGAAGAAAAACTGTAACATAATGACGTAGAATGCGCGTAGAAATTTTACAGTCAGAGTCGAACAAGGAGTACACGATGAGTGTTTGGGAATTCGGGACTGGGAGGTAAATTAGAATGCAGTATGTTGGAAAGCTCATTAGTGAATAGTGTGAATATATTAGCTGTAGAATTTTTTGCAAAATGCGACAAGAGTGGATAGTCAAGGATAGCGAAACGCAAGAGAATAAGGTCGATGAGTTGCCATGATTGATTTATAGTTGGAAAGGTTGGAAACATGAGTGATCGGGATAGTGATATTAACAGTGATGAGAAAATGATCACAAAAACCAGGATCTGAGATTGTGGAGTAAGCGTATGCAATGAGACTGTTGGGAAAAGCGATAAATATCAAAAGCGCCATCAATAAGATTTTTGGAAAGGTTTGCTAGTAAATGTAGGCTAAAGTCTAACAGAAGATATACCTGTTTTAAGCAATCTAAATCAAAAGGGCAATCTAGATGGATGTTGAAATCACCAAGGACAATTAAATGTAAAGAAGAAAGTGAAAGGTTTGATAGTAGATCGGCGAGTTCATTGAAAAATAGGCAAGACGGTGGAATTGAACATGGGCGAAAGATGATTGCAAGTTGAATGGGAAAATGAAATGAATATTTACATAGAATCAATTCAAATGCAGTGCAGGGTGTAAATCGATTTTGTTAAATGACAAATAGATACGAGCGAAGGAGACGATTTCGTCATATTAGAAGGATAAGTTGATTTTGTTGATTCAATGGGGCAAGCGGATTCAACAAGCAAAAATCGAAAAGAAGGTAGATTACGGATTGCAAGGTAGTCAGAATTTGTATACGAGGATTCAGTGTGTCATAAAAGAACTAGTGATTGTTTGTGGGTAGAGATCGAGAAGTAAGTCAGTTTTGTGAAGAATTGAATGGATGTTATGAAGTGCTAAACAAAAAGATCGTTTTATTTCATTGTTAGCTAGAGAAGGAGGTGAGGAAAAGAGACAGTTCGCCAACGGATTTTTGGACTAGCTTGACCACAAGAAAATGTTCATTTGCATTTTTGTTGGTACGATATGAGTCGTCACTGACTTCGCGTCGACGCATTTCAAGACGAGCAGTGTTGAGTTGAGAAATTTAATAGAGTAAGCGATATGAGAAATTTGGGAAGCAGAGGATGACACGAATTTAAACCGTCGAAAAAAGATAGTGGAGGCTTGGGTTCGGTTTTTAAGATCAACCTTTGAAAAAAGGGAAAGATAAGAATCGGGATCAGAAACGGATTTATTAAGATGATACACGCAATGGGGAAAGACATCACTGAATAGATACAGATTATCGGTAGGAAGAATCGTGGCAATGATCGAGCGGAAAGTGGAAACATCGGCATCAAGACGTGCTTGGGAAAAAGATAAATCAGAGTGCTCAACATAAGAGATGATAATTAACCTATCGTGAAAAGGAAATTACTTATGTGGAAATTGAGGAGTCACGTGAGTAGTGTAGAGTGGTTCAAATACTCAGAGATCGGTAGGAACATATGTAGAAGAGCGAAATGATTGTATAGACCAATGCAATTGAGTACAATGAGAGTTATGATCAGGTGAGGAAGATATGGGAACAGGATTCGAAGATAATATATTAAGAAGATAAATATACCGCGAGGACGATGTAAGAACGACGTTAGGAGTGATAGAAGCTGGCTGAGAAGACGTTGGAAAGATAGTAGGGCAGATAGAGGACATTGATGTCAAATCTTCAGCCGAATCAGGTATTACTGTCGGGTCAAGTTAAAGTAATTGGATTCGTAGATTGAGATTTATTAGATAGCAGGCAATGTGACGAGTCGGCTACAGCAGAATTATCACATTGATCGGAACAGCGACCTCCGACTAAAACGAGTACTAGCTTTCTGCTAATGTCGTGCTGCGTCTAACTGCATTAGAGGAAGAAGACCTTTAACTAACAAAAATAGTTGGGGCATCATAGGTAACACGTAATCAAATTTTATTTGCACATGTCACCTTTTATATTTATTAAAATGTACGGCCCATTTGCGGGTAACCTTCCTTGAACTGTATTATTAATAATATCAATTTATTGCAAAAATAATAATTTATATTTATACCCTTTTGATAACATTTTCCTTAATTCACAATTTTCAATTAATTCTAGATTACGGGTACATATATGTTCATTTATTCAATCAAAGTTAAGACTATATCAATTGCATTCTGATTCTAGAATATTTCTATTGATTTCAATTCTACATATTTATTTCAATTCTTTATTATAATTTTTATAATAAAGAAAAATTAATTTATAATAATTGCTATAATTATAAATTTTTCGTCCCAATGGCCGTAACAGCTTATACCTTATTTTTGGAATATATTTACTTTTATCTGATTCTATTTTAGAATTATTTAAAGTAATAAAGAGACCAGTTAATAAGCGATTACTTGGTCTCATAAACGTGATCAATGGATATGATCAATGCAATGGATATCTAAACCTGTATTATGTGCGTAATAATAAATTCCGTTGTATCATGTAAACGCTTAAATGTCAGTAAGAACTTTTGTAGCGATAGTACGTCCGGAAACTACGAATTCGTTTAAATGAATTGAATTAAATTAATTGTTACTTATAAAATTTTAAAAATATTAACAAATCAGATCAATTAATCAAGTCTATGTATATTAAATTATTTATAAATTAAACATAAGGATAAATAAAAATAAAATAAAAAATAATTTAATAATAATTTAATAACTTTATATAAGATCTACCACCTTTACTCCACGCGTTACGCGACCTGGCTATTGGCCATTACCTGGTCTCTTAAACGTGATCACGTGAAGCAGTTTACATTTTAAAGTGTAAACATCTTGGGATGCAAACTTCTCCCTTTTTTAAAGATAATAATTCACCAAACTTGCTTCAAAATTCGAAGAAAGATAATAATAACGTTGTAACAAATAATACATAGTTTCAGTATTTCTGATAGAGTTAATTGCACTATGTTAATTGCACAGTTAAACACTATGCACGAGTGTTTTTGTAATAGTCTTATATAAGGATGACTACTTTAGATGTTGGTGTGTGAAGAAATTAACTGCTTAATCGTTCTTTCGTTGTTCTGTAACATGAAAAGAGCACATCCTTTTCAAGAATATCAACATATTTACTGAAATCCGAGTTTGACAATAAGGAAATCCCATTTAAATTTGGCAAGGACGATATAATATCCACGAGTAATGTTTAGTTAGATACCGTATTTTTCCGGTTCTCAAATTTTGTATAATAAAATGTTTTTATTTAAAATAACCCTTTACTGTTGTCAAAAAGATTTCCAATTTGCGGATTTAATCGAGGAAAATAATCTTTCGAGATATTAACGTTGTAACAAATAATACATAGTTTCAGTATTTCTGATAGAGTTCATTTTTTAAAAATTCACTGAAAATCAAGCTTCTAAGCAATTTTAGCTTTGTAAGTGAAAGGATGGTCTAACGTAATATAAAATAATAATTCGTTATAATTTAAAAATATTTATGATTTAATTAATAAAATTATCTGCTAAATAATATTTATTTCCTGCTTTCCATAAGATCCAGTCTAGTGCATAACGTGTCATTTGTATACAAGCCACATTTAAGTTATCATATTACAATATTTAATATATTATATTATAAAATAATTGACAATATTTAATTGAGTAAAAGTTCAAAACTTTGAAGTATATCAACTAGTACCGACAAATATAGTGTTAATACGATAATGATGTAACAGATTTACAGTTTGTCCTCGAAATACTTATAGAAAGACCATCGTGATTTGACAACAACTCCGAAATATGTGTAGTCGTTAGAGACATCAACTGAGAAATTTGTATAGTATAAGACATCCCGACCGCTGAGTCTCCCACCGCGTCTCAATTTAAGAACTTTTATTTTCTTTAAGTTCACCTTCATGGAATTAAGGAAGCAATTCGAAGCTAAAGACTTGTACGTAAGTTGTAGATCAGAGATAGAATTGGAAAGTAACTAGAAGATCGTCGGCTTAGAGAAATACGTTTATCTGAGTATCATTTACACGTAAATATGATGGCGATTCACATATGTACAAAAAAATAATAAAGAACTGAGTGAATCGCTTTGGAAAACTTCAATTTTCTGCTTGATGTAGTCAGTGCATGTGATCCCATCAAATATTATATTTATATATAATTATAAGTTATATATAATATAAGTTATATTTAACTGAACGAAAAGTAATCATTTTCTTATAATATACATCCATGATTAATAGATCTTTGATTTTAGATCTACTTTATTTATACCAATACAAATTTTGGTTCTTATTCTTTTGATTTAGTGTGGTTTGTAGGGAATAAAAATTTTCACCACATCCTCTTTAGTGTTTAGGTGTAATAAGTAAGATAGAAATAAAATTATAAAATGTTTGTATAACATTTTTTAAATAATGTTTGTGAGTTTCGTAATTATTTCCGGTTGTGAATTTATTAGTTATTTTTTGAAAATTGATCAGATTTTGTATGTCAACTATTTTTTTTCTTAAACACTATCCATATTAAGGTGCAACAAAATAACAAATAAAATGAGTTTGTTTTACTTAAGTAATAAATATATAACGACTCTCGAGTTATTATATCAGTAATTTTACTTACACCAGAACTCAAAAATTAAACAAGCTAGATCCCTCCTGATTTTGAATTTTTACTTTACATTGCAAAAAATTAATTCGTTGGAACAATTAAAATCTATTCGATAGAATTTCAATATTTATAAATATTTATTACCCACAGGATTACTATAAATAAATTTTTTTATGCTTGGCTTTCCCCAGGAATAATAAATAAATATTAAATATACTTGCTTTTGTTACTTTTTAATTTTAAAAATGAAACATTTTTAAAAGTAGTTATATAAATCAACAACATATTATTAAATTATTATCTAATAACAATTAAATTATTATTTTTATTTCATTAAATAATGAAATTTTAGGAATTGCCATAATGTGTAATAGTAATGGTCTTAAGAATCATTAAAATAATTTAATAGATACATATTTTTAAAAAAAGGTTGCTATAAAAATACAATCAAACAGAAAATAGTAAAATATATAAATCAACACAATAATATTAAAAATAAATTTAAAATCTCTAGAGGAACATTTTTATGGATGAATAATAAATAATATACTTTGTATTAGAATAAAATACCAGATAATCAAATTCCATTAATGTACACAATTAGCATGTATTTAACCCGCTGTTATGTTCGATCGAGAAATAGCGGCCGAAACCTGATAACATAGCAGTTCCTCCTGATGACTTCTAATCCTTATTGTGATACATCGTCCGTTACTTATTAGTCAATTCGTGAAAATTGACTTTTATTTTAAATTTCAGCTTTGAATTATAACTTGGTTTGGATTATATGAAATCTTTTACTAAATTAATTTACTATTTATTACTATTGTAATTTAAAAATGTAAAAAAGTGTTATTTATCTTATCATGAAAAAGTTTGTGAGATAGTATTACATACAATACCATCAAATTAATACAAATAACACACACTCATCGAACAACGAATTATTATTACGACACAAGCAACGATCGAACAACAAATTATTATTACGATGCAAGCAACGATCAAATAAATAAATAAAGATTTTCTCAAAAACAATAATGCATGCGGATAATAAAAAATTGTCAGTTAGAGAAAAAGAAAAAACTTAACATGACTGAGAATTCCTCTTTTTTCATTTTGTTAAAAGTCCTCTAATTTATGGCCTTAAGTCTGGGGGATCTGAGTCCTCCAGCCAATCCAACACGCCCCATCCGACTAAACCACCAGGGGTCTTTCACCACCGAAGAGTCCAATCGAGACGGACTATGCTGGGTAAACGAGAGACTAAGAGCTTAAGATACCTTAGTGCTCTGGGGGACGTCCTCTAGAAAAAAGACTAATCCCGAGATATCCCAAGTGCCCCAGAGGTGCAACTGGGTTTTCATTTTCAATGACAGATGCAGGTTCCATTTAAGAGCCCACCTAGCTCTCTTCAGAGTACGTTTAAGTCTATCCAAGTCAGTTTTCGCAGACCAGTTCACCGTTACGGTGAACCCAATGTATTTTACTCGACTCGTGAAGGTAGGGAGTGGTTGATTAGTCAAAATGGAGGAGAAGGCAGAGAGTGTTAATCTCTTAAGTTTTTGCTTTGTTACAGGGGTGCCATAAAAGACTACAACCTGCGATTTGGCGGAGTTTAAAATAAGATTAGACCGGGCTAACTGATCTTTTAATCTTAAAAAGAATCGGCTACTGTTCGAGACTACGTCTTTGCACCTGCGTCCAAAGAACAGGGTTGTGGTATCATCAGCGTATACCACAAGACGTTGTTCACGTTAATATATTTTCAAAAGTTCAATAGAGGCAACAAGAAATTAGATTGGAGAAAGAGGGGAACCTTGAGGCACACCAATAATGGGGTAGAACTGACGTTCATCAGGGTCGTCTTCATAAAAGAAACGCTTGGAGTACATCAGTACCTCCACCCTTTTAATTATTCTCGCAGGCAACACAAGGGACCTGAGTGAAGAGATAACAAAGGGAATGGATATGCGCTCAAATGCATCAGAAAAAGTCAAGGAAAACAGCTACAGTAAGTTGATGACTATTCTCCCGACAGAACTGATGCATTTCACCTACAGCTTAATAAACCAAGCGATCTTTGACAAACCCATGGAAACCTGGTGGGATTAAGTTTCGCTTTCTTGGATGATCGCGGAATTTACGCGCAAGCGCTTTTTTGAAAATCGACACGAGCGAATTCTTATTTTGAAATGGGCTGTAGGTCTTTAGAACAAGAGACCGGATTGTTCTTGGGTAAAAATATTCGTCTACTAATGTTGATGCCGGCCACGTCGGTAGGGTGGCTAATAGCATTGTTACGGCCAACTCCATTTTTTGTTCAGCTGTCAAAAACTGACAGACACAAGAAGAGAGTGGAGCGACGAATTTAGAGATGGTCGGAAGAGGCCCCCAGGAGTTAATAATATCTGTTACAGATAGATCTCTGCTCCTAAAGTATTCCCAAGGCAGGAATGGTTGAAGTGATTGAGTGGCTTCAAAATTATTTAGGGACAGTGACTCCTCCAAAACGTTGTAAAGACCTATTTTTCCAATCCAGCCCAATGTTTTATCCTTCCAACAGACAAACTTCTTGAATATCTTCCAGAAGGAAATCTGGATTGGATTAAGGGAAGCAATGTTTGCCCTGTCCTTAACCAGTAAAACCTATATATAGTGATCTAATATTCTTTCGAGAGAACTTACCTGGCAGAAGTAGAGAGGTTGGGATGAGGGGAATATACGCTAAGGTCTTGAGTTTTGTCGAAGTGGGACTGTAAATAAGACCTTTGTAGGTAGTCGAAAGTATCGTGATAGCTTACAAAGAGATGTAATAATTAAATTCGGTTAGACTCTCATTATTAATACGGGGGAAGCGTTGGAAAGCTGCCTGAAAGTAGCCACTCTGATAGGATCAAAGTGGAATCTTCTTCGAAGCAGTATATCCTCTTCTATTCGCCAACGAATCAAGTCATGATAGGTGGACAGTTGTTGTCGCGACTGATCTGTACCGTGGGGTTTTAACAACCACCTCTCATGGCGCAGTAATAGGTCGAGGAGTGAATTCATTGATGTAAAATTAAAGGTGGGGGACAAAGGTTTGTGAATTAAAAAACCGTTCCTGGCACCGCGGAAGTGCTGCATTAATCCAACGACCAGTTCTGTCATTTGAAGTCATCAAGTACCATGTCATAACCACTATCTATAATCCTATCCAAGAGGTCACGGTTCTTATAAATCTCTCCTGGACGGATGTAGACATTGGCTAGACTGATGCGTTTACCGTTCTTACATAGTGAAACTACTAAACAATAAAGGGCTGGACAAGATTAGTTGAGTAGAAGGAACGAACTTAAGGAGCATTAAACTAGGGTTAAAAAACCTTGAGATGAAGAGTGAGGCGGGGTTATGTACGGAGTATAGTGGGAACAAATGTGCTTAGTGATGAACCGAGTAATGTCCTGGTGGAGACGGATGTACCGTGTCTCCTGAAGGACCGTAATATCTGCATTTCTATCAAAAGAAGTCTAAGGGCAGAAGCTCCTACGGAATTCCACTGAATTGATAGCGGCTCAATACCCTGGTGCATTACGAATTTAACACGCAGATACGTTAAGACTATCATTTAGAAACACTGGTTCTCACAGTACCGTATGTTGTAAACGTGGGCCTGGTATTTCTGGTATTTTCAAACTTAAACCAAAATATGAAATGATTGGAGGGATCTACCGTATACGTATACCGTCTAACCGTAACGCGGCTCATTACGTAAGATAAACAGGTGAAAAACTTGATGTTCGATTATTGGGTCACAAGTAAGCACTACGTCTTGGACATATCAGCTCAGCAGTTTGGAATCACTTTGCCGCTAACGGTCATGACATAAATTTTGCAGGTGCAGAAATTATAGCTCACGAAACTAATAAATTTATAAAAATATAACATGCTATCATATTGCATTAAATTGATCCCAACAACTTCGAAATAGCTAATTTATCCAGATTAAGTTCCAATGTTTTTTTTCATATTTTGTGTTGCTAGTTTGTATAGCATGTGCAATGACGTTTTTCTGATGACAACCATAAAAGCTGTTGAAAAGAATATTTGATCATTCTCCATATTTCTAATTTTTCTTGAACTTTGTAGTGGTTAATTAACAAACTCTTTTATGCTTAGTTAATTAGAGCTATATAATTTGTAATGCAAATTATAAAACTTACTACAGTATACGACTAGCGTACATTTCGTTAATTTTTTTGAAGGACCAAGCCCGGAGGTACTGCAATACCGGGTCAATCCGCGAGCAATGCTGTGCAAGCACAAACATTTGCCCCATTTGCAAAAATAGGAATGACAGGTTTATGAGGACCAATAGGTCCTCCGTTAGCTGTCACACTAACGAGAACAGATACTACACTTTGATCTTAGCCGTAAGGCCGAGAAGCGATAAAATAATGTGTATATCTAATTTGCATAGATATAATAAATGTATCGATACATATCAAAATCTAAAACCCGTTATGAAATCACTAATTATAAAATACAATTAAAGTGTTTCGTGTGTTGAAGCTATTGATTAAGTTACTAGTACTCGTATATTCTTTTATATTATTTGAGCTGATAAAATTACATTTACACTATCAATTAGCGTTCTAAACACGAGTTTATAATACAATTATAAGTTATAAATAATTAAACAAAGCAATACAATATAAATATTAATCGAACAAAGAACAATATATGAAGTTCGGAAAATAAATCTTATAGGGGCCACCGTTTGAGGAATATCAATGTGATCCCACAACTCAGGGTTTATAAATTTAATTCACATTTTCTTATCCGTCAAAAACTGAATAAAATAACTAAGGAAGACCTCATTAATCTCCGTTCAAATACAGATAAAACCAACGTTCATGTACCTCTTTCCAAAAAATTCACAAAGAGAAGAGATGTGCTCGACCTTTGATTGCTGATATGACAGCTTCAACAACAAGCTCGCTAAGCGACTTAATTGTGTGATAAAAACGTTGTGCAGCAATAAAAAATCATTATCACTAATGGATCTGATTTTGCAAATAAAATTAGACATGAATCCTAATAAATAATCCAATGATATAAATATTTAATTGTTAATAGATGTCTCCAATTATCATTAGATTTTAATATTACATTATTATTTATTTCACAATTTTGATCCAATATTTATAAATAAGACAGGTGAATCCTAAGTGCAAATTAGCAACTGATGATATATCGTCCCTTTTCACTCATGTTCTTTTGAGAAGACTTTGTATCTTCCCGGTACACTATTGTCAAATAAAAAAGTTTATTTTTACGTGGCAAATGCGTGCCGGCGCACGTTTACGTGATCACAACAACAAAAAATCTAAATCATGTTTCGAGGATGTGGATACGGAGGCGGCATTTGAATGCAATAAAGGAGGGAGCGCGGAGGATGTCGAGTGGGAGCCGATTCCAGGCGAGTGGAGCGCGACGAGGAAGGATAGGAGATCGTAGTTATTAGAGTAATTGGGAACGTATAGTAAGAGAGAATTACGGGAACGCAATGATAGAGAGATGATACGAGTGTCGTCTAAGAAAGGAAGGTTGGTGAACGATGGGGTGCCGACAGCGATGAGACGAAAAGTTACGAGAAGGCAGAGTTGCATGCGGATGTGGATTGTAGGCCAGAAGAGTCTAAGTGCAAATAAGCAACTGCTGATATATTGTCCCTTTTCAAAAATGTTCTCGTGAGAAGGCTTTCTATCTTGCTAGCACGCTATTGTCGAATGGTCATAATTCGTTGAATCTGGCTCAATCTAAATGACATTCCTTGTTATTATTTTGTACGACGAATAGTCATTTTCTACTAAATAATAAAATTTATCTTCAAACTGATGGTGTGGTTATAGGATCTCCCTCTCGGTCCGATAGCGGCTGAAATATTTTTACAAAAATTGGAAAATATCTACGAACGTATAAATGGTTTAATTAATAACTATATATATTGATGATGCTTTCTGTCTTAAACTCAGAATTAACACCTTACCACATAAATGGCATGATGGAAACATTAAATAGTAAAGATAAGCGCATCAAATGAAATGTTCAATTAGAAGATAAAAATAAATTTAATTTTCTGGATGTGAAAATTATTAGAAATAGCTATAAACTGGAAACCACAACGCAAAGATGCACTAACAGTTCTACCTAATTGGAAAACTACTACCCCGATTGCGTGGATCATTTTATTAGCAGGTCATATTACCTCAGAGCTTTTTATATTTGCTCTAATATTTGATGACTGTTTCAGTCCGCACGCTGCTTTTCACACCAACGTAAAATAGAGGAGGATTTATATGATTGCGTAGAGGAAGAATCTACCTTCAATTAGAAAATTTTTTAAATTTTTTTATAACAATAACGAATTATATTTATGCGATATGTAAAAGCAATATATACAAATATTTTTACTTTATTATTAAAATTTAAAAATATAGAAATAAAGAAAGCAATATATAGCGATTTTTTGCATCACCAAAATATATATATATATATATATAATTTAATCGTAGAATGTGTAAAACTGTGCTCCGGGAGCTAAAAAGCTTCAGTTTCATAATTGTAACTTTTGCCAAAAACCGGAGTTCGATTACATGCAGAGCAGACTTCCTTATCACTCCTAGACGATCTGATGGTAGCCGGCAGCACTCATCAGTAGGGTGAACTACCATCAGTCGTTTCGGCTGCCTTGTGATATATTTAAAAGGCATCTCCGAGAATTTGCTAACGTAGTAGCATGGGCATAGCCTCTTTAAACTAACAACGTGCTTTCCGGATCATCCTAATTTTATTCGGCAGGAATTTTAATTGCTGTCGCTGCTTGCTTTCTCACAGGATCCCTTTGTCGGATACGTTTTTATAATTTAATCGTAGAATGTGTAAAACTGTGCTCCGGGAGCTAAAAAGCTTCAGTTTCATAATTGTAAATTTTGCCAAAAACCGGAGTTCGATTACATGCAGAGCAGACTTCCTTATCACTCCTAGACGATCTGATGGTAGCCGGCAGCACTCATCAGTAGGGTGAACTACCATCAGTCGTTTCGGCTGCCTTGTGATATATTTAAAAGGCATCTCCGAGAATTTGCTAACGTAGTAGCATGGGCATAGCCTCTTTAAACTAACAACGTGCTTTCCGGATCATCCTAATTTTATTCGGCAGGAATTTTAATTGATGTCGCTGCTTGCTTTCTCACAGGATCCCTTTGTCGGATACGTTTTTATAATTTAATCGTAGAATGTGTAAAACTGTGCTCCGGGAGCTAAAAAGCTTCAGTTTCATAATTGTAAATTTTGCCAAAAACCGGAGTTCGATTACATGCAGAGCAGACTTCCTTATCACTCCTAGACGATCTGATGGTAGCCGGCAGCACTCATCAGTAGGGTGAACTACCAGAAACTTCCGGAAAGCACGTTGTTAGTTTAAAGAGGCTATGCCCATGCTACTACGTTAGCAAATTCTCGGAGATGCCTTTTAAATATATCACAAGGCAGCCGAAACGACTGATGGTAGTTCACCCTACTGATGAGTGCTGCCGGCTACCATCAGATCGTCTAGGAGTGATAAGGAAGTCTGCTCTGCATGTAATCGAACTCCGGTTTTTGGCAAAATTTACAATTATGAAACTGAAGCTTTTTAGCTCCCGGAGCACAGTTTTACACATTCTACGATTAAATTATAAAAACGTATCCGACAAAGGGATCCTGTGAGAAAGCAAGCCGCGACAGCAATTAAAATTCCTGCCGAATAAAATTAGGATGATCCGGAAAGCACGTTGTTAGTTTAAAGAGGCTATGCCCATGCTACTACGTTAGCAAATTCTCGGAGATGCCTTTTAAATATATCACAAGGCAGCCGAAACGACTGATGGTAGTTCACCCTACTGATGAGTGCTGCCGGCTACCATCAGATCGTCTAGGAGTGATAAGGAAGTCTGCTCTGCATGTAATCGAACTCCGGTTTTTGGCAAAATTTACAATTATATATATATATATATATATATATATATATATATATATATATATATGAGGCAAATGTTCCTGACACGGCTAAGCGTAAACAAAGGGAAATGTTTTGGATCGGACAACTCATGGCAGACCAACAATTAAATGCCGAGCACATATATCACTTGCCGTGAATATATGAGTTCCGAAATTGGGTTATTTATATTTCTCTCTGTTAGTTGCATTGAACAATTTGATTTTCATTACTATTTTTTGTGCTAATCAGAACTGTAATTTTTTTGTAGATGTACTGAAGAAGGGCAGTTAGCCCGAAAGCTTTACAAGAAATTGCTCTTGGTCTTCATTTCCTGTTTATATATATAATAGTAGTGTATATATAATAAGTAGTAGTATATATATAATATATATAATATATAATAGTAGTGTATATATAATAGTAGTAGTATATATATAATAATAGTGCACGGATGTGCTGAGTAAACAACGGTCCAGGATTTCTTACGAAATACGGCATTTATACTAAATGGTGTTGCTTGATAGACTGGACTTCGATTCACGACTTTCAATCACCATGTCACTTCTAGACGACCACTTCAGCATTGAAATGATGAGTACCCGGCAACACTCATCAGTAGAATGAGGTACACACTGGTCGTTTCGGTTGCCTGTGTGACATTGTGAATAAAGGCGTTTCCGACACTTTGCTTAATTGTCTGAGGCTTACGCTCTTTACCAGATCGAATTGCTGTGCGGACAATCCTTAAACACTAGGCAGAGGTTGTTGCTGCACTCGTTGGATCCTAAATGGATACGGCAGGTATAATAGTAGTGCACGGATGTGCTGAGTAGACAACGGTCCAGGATTTCTTACGAAATACGGCATTTATACAAAATGGCCTTGCTTGTTAGACTGGACTTGTCTGCTTTAGTGACAATTAGATTTGATGAAATACTTTCGTCTTACATTTTGCATATCTATTTGAAATAACTTCTGATTTTAAATAAGAGTTAACGCTGGTAGGTTTCAAATTTCTGATTTCAAATACTTTGGGAATGCTTTTTCAACATAAATTCAAAATCATATGTATTTTTTAAAATTTTTATAAATTTTATACTATACATTTCGTAATATTTTTTTATATTTAGTCTGTTATTTATAGGATGTTAATAGAATGAATTACAAGCAACTAAGATTTGTTTTATACTAATTTTGCGTAACATTAGACCATTGATAGCTAAACGTAGCCTTCACATATTCTACGATATTGTCAGATCGACAATATTTGATATATATCTAACGTGGCAGCATAGATGATAGTTTGCATGGTAGACATCTCATATGACTTAAACATGTAATTGGGTCGTTTACTTTTAAGCTCTATTGAGCAAATGACTAAGTAAATTAGTCATTTGAGGGAACAAAGTTGGATACTAGGGCTGACAATGAAGGTAGGGATGTATAAGTACTAATTACGAACTTTGATATCAATTATTAATTGTGAGAGCACGTTTCTCTTGCTTGATCGGCATATAGTGCCTGTCAAATTCAAGAATTTTAAATAGAATTTTCAAAATTCAATAAGAATTTTTCTGTATCTAGATTTTTTTAAAATTCAGACCCAGACTTTGAAAAGCTACATGTCAGAGGCACGCTGAATTTCAGGAAACCATCCCAACTAAGCAAACCCTTCAAAACGGATGGATGGGGGACTATTATGATTCGTGTCACCAAAAGCTTACGACAAAGAAACTAGTCCCGAATCGCATGCTCACCCCATTGCTACCGCTTCAAAATTTTCTGGCGCTTTCCTCGAAGCATTACCGATAACTTCCGTTGGCACCCGGCTTGACGATCAATCATTGTCCCCAGCCGTTGCACTCAGACTTGGCGTTAATTGTGATCAACCTCATAGATGCATATGCGGCGAAGCGATTCGAAAAAACAGCGCTCATGCGCAAAAAAAGGATTTATTTTAACGTGGCAAATGCGTGCCAGCGCACGCTTACTTGACCACAACAAAACAAAACTGTGAATCAGGTGTCGAGAAGGTGTGAACGGAGGAGGTGTTTGAATGTGATAAAGGAGGGGGCGCGGCGAACGTCGAGAGGAAGTTGATTCCAGGCGAGTGAGGCGGCGACGAGGAAGGATCGGAGAACGTAGTTGTTGGAGTAATTAGGAACTTGGAGTAAGAGCATATGACAGGAACGAAGCGATAGCGAGGTGAGGCGAGTATCGTCTAAGAAAGGAAGGTTGATGAACGATGGGGAGCCGACAGCGATGAGACAAAAAGTAACGATAAGAAGGCGGAGTTTGATGCGAATGTAGATGGTGGGCCAGGAGAGTTGGGCAAAATATGTGGATGTGTGGTCGAAGCGACGGAGACGAAAGAGCACTCGAACGGTGGTGTTGATTATTCGTTGTAGGGGTAGGATGATGGATTTTGGGGAATTGGCAAAAAGGCTAAGGCAGTAATCGATTTTAGGGAAAAGAAGCGATGAAAGAAGATACATACAAGAACGGAAGTCGATAAGGGGGCGGATACGGCGGATGTCACGGAGAATTAAGTTAGATGAGCGGACCTTGTCACGGACGAATGGTTTAAGGGAAAGGTGATCATCGAAATGGAAGCCTAAGAAAGTGAGATTGTGGACTATGGGGATGATCGATGAGGCAAGACTGCAACAAAACAAAAGGCAGAAATGTACGCCATTAAGTGGTCAATAAAATTCCTAGAATGGTTCTAGTCTCCGCAGTAAGTCCATCCAGACTGGACCCCGTCGGTTTGACTAGATTCAACGACAAGCAGCCCGACGTTACTGCGATGGGATGCGCGCTGAATGCTTGTTTTATACTTTACATGCCCAAATACTCTCGCAGCCAGTCACGTACCGCGCAGTACATTCTGCAAGTTCCGTTGCTGATCATACTAAGCTTGCTAAGCGTACCAAATATAAGGGCTTAGATGAGTGGCAGCATAAGTTTGTCCCGATTCCCATCGAAACCTTGAGATCCGTTGGCACCAGTGCAGCGGCCATTTTGCAACTCCTGGGTAAAAGTTAGTTCGGTTGACCTGAGATAAACGGCGTTGAGTTTCCTCATGTAGCGAGTTAGTGCAGCGGTGCAACGAGGAAACGCGGAATGTTTGCGAAGTAGGCAGAATAACCCTCTTTATATTTCTAATGAACTGTATTCTTTATCGATTTATTTTCTTTTCTATTTTAAATTATTTGATTTAAATGAATTTAAATAATTCATTTTGTTTCACGAATATGTAATGTGCTAATATCCAAGGTTTAAATGACACGTACATGAATTATTTCTGGTAAATAAAAAGGCTTACGTTCATAGGGAACAATTACTTCAAAAATTAAACAGCAAATATCTATTGATTCAATGGAAAACAACACGCACAGATGACACTATGAGTAAGTTTCATAAATGGCATTCCTACATTGTTGGAACCTGAAGTATTCTGGAGTATATCGAATGGGATCCATATTTACAGAGGGGAGGAAATAATCGCACTGAAGGGAATTTTTATCTAAATTTTATGTAGGTTACCAATCAATTTTAAACATAACAATTCAATTAAAATATGTATAATTTAAAATTTAATGGTTAAAAATATCGAATAGGTCGGGTTCAATGACGGGCATAAGCTGTTGTACTTGGCTTGGAAAGAATAAATGGTCCAATAAACGAGATTTCGACCGGCAAAGGCTGGTAGACATGCGCTCAACAAAAAGTCCAAATTGTTTACCCAATTATAATGATAATAATATTAATGACATTTTAAATTATATAATGAATGTGAGAATTGCGAGTATATAAATTTAAAATTTATAAATTTTTTAATAAATGGATTGTAAATGCTAAAATAAATTTTTTAAATGATTTTAGTTCAAATGTTATTGATAATCAATTGTTTTTAACAAATAATAATATTTATACGATTTTAATACTGCATTAGATCTGATCGAGCCCATGGACGCGGTGGTGGAGTTGCCTTCTATGTGCATGTGAGTGTGATTGTTAGTTCAGCCGTAAAATTCATTGATGATTCATGCTCTGCCGAGGCTCTACAGTTGAGTATTACGCAATCTGGGAGTGCTATTATTACTTTATGTATAGTATATCGTGCTCCGGGCGCAATATCGTTCGCTCTTATTGATTTCCTTAAGAATATACCCAAGTGCCATAAATTTTTTATCTTTGGTGATTTTAACATGCATTCATACAATTCCGCCCTCTCCAGTATTACAACTTATGATAAATATACTATGTCGTTATGTAATTTATTGTATGATGAAATGTTGCTTATTCAACATGTTCATTTTGATACTCGTTTCTCCGCAGAATCATCCTCGAAGATTGACCTGCTGTTTACTAGACTTGAATATGATATTTCTTCAATTGACAAAGAACCCCCAATTAGTTCAAGCGATCATGTGGTGGTCAAGTTTCTGATTCCTACTAATTCGACCGGATCAGACAGTGTAGAGATTGTTGAGAAGCGAGTACGGAAAGTTATCCCAGATAATGAGATAATTGAATATGCTAAAAGGATTTCTTTTGTAAGTAATGATGGTGATGTGGAGAGCATGTGGCAGTCTATCAAAAGTGGGGTAATTCAAGTCCTAGACGAATTTGCTCCTATGCGTGTATTTTCCAAGCGTAAGAGGTCTGATAAACCTCCGTGGTTTGATAGCGAACTAAAGCGTTGTATAAGGTTGAGAAATAAGGCGTGGAGTCTCTGTAGTAAGAGTGATGCTTTATATAGTGAGTACAAACTAATACGCAATAAATGCAATCGCTTAAAATCAAAAAAGAGATACTTGTACGAGAATGATGTTGCTATGTCTTTAGGACACACACCCAAGCGATTTTGGAATTATGTTTGTCGATCAAGAGTATCTAATTCTAGTGTCCGACGCATTCATATCGGAAACGAATTAGTTGAAGACCCTATGAAAATTTCTGAGGCGTTCGCTGATGTGTTTGCACTATCGTTAAGTAGGGATGATGCTTATAAAGTCAATATTTGTAATGGTTCATCAATCTGTCAGAGTCCATATATAATTATCACGATGGAGGAAGTTGAGATAGAGCTATCAAGGTTAGCTAAATGCGTGTCAGCTGGTCCTGACGATATCCCCACTTATATCCTTAAGCTCTTGAAATGTATCCTGTCATATCCGCTTTCCAAATTATTCAACGTTTCTCTCAATACGTCGATAATTCCAAATGATTGGAAATCGGCGATTGTGGTACCACTTCCGAAAACGAAAAATGCTTGCGATGTTAGTGATTTTAGGCCCATAAGTTTAACATCTACTGTAAGTAAGGTACTTGAGAGAATTGTTCACAAAAGATTAATAAATGTATTGGGTTCAATAAACTATTTGAGCGACTCTCAACACGGTTTTCGGCATGGCCGCTCATGTCTAACGAATACTTTATGTGCTCGTGAACAATGGGCTGACGCAATTTCATGTGGATTGGTTGTCGATGTCGTCTATTTGGATTTCTCCAAGGCATTTGATCGCGTTCCACATGCTGAATTAATAAGTATTCTCGAATCTATTGGTGTAGATTACTATCTGACTCGTTGGATTGAGAACTTCTTGAGTGGTCGACAATTTTGTGTAAGAGTAGGTAATGCTTTTTCATCTAAACGCAGTGTTATACGTGGTGTACCTCAAGGAACGGTTCTCGGGCCATTATTATTTTGCATTTTTATCAACGAGTTGTTGAGATCGCTTAATGTACCACACTTAGCCTATGCTGACGATTTGAAGTTATGGAATGTGATCTCGACTGAACGAGACTGTTTGTCATTGCAGCGTGACCTGGATTTAGTGTATGAATGGAGTCTTACTACAGGAGTATCATTAAACCTGGAAAAGTGTAAGAATATGAGATTGGGTCGTGGACGCAAAGGATGTCATACCTACTTCATTGGTGTAAAAGAACTTGAGATAGTTTCGACTCATCGTGATCTTGGTATTTTGATCGATTCATCTTTAAAGACACGACATCATTACAACATTCAATTAGGCAAAGCTAGAAAAATGATGCACACTATCAAAAATTGCTTTCTGAAAATAAATCCATCGTCGTTCAGGGTGCTGTTTAACTCGTTATTGAGACCAATACTTGAGTATTGCTCTCCATCTTGCTTCCCATGTACACGGACTGAACTGAATGCTGTCGATGGAGTTCTTCGCCGTATTACCCGTTTATGTCCAGACTGTAAGTATTTACCTTATCGTGAGAGACTTAAAGTGATTGGCATATTTGACATGAAGGTGAGGTTAATGTTTATCGACTTGGTTGCAACGTGGAAATTATTGCACAAATTTGATGGATATCCTCGAAATATTATGGTGTGTCGTAATAATAGATCCAGGCGACATCATTCGATGACAATTTTTAAACAGCATACTGGGAAACTATCGCCTGTCACAAGATTGTCAAGACGTGTAGTTAACGTGTGGAATAGTCTTCCTGAATACGTTGTTGCCTCCACAACGCTGACTTTATTTAAGAAGCGATTGCGAATATGTCTGGAACAGATCGATAATATGGAGAAGCTATCGTATCCCTGATTTTCTTAACTCTATCAATTCTACATTTTGTTTAATTTTTATTTTATTTTTTCGTGAGCAGACTGAACAGCCATATAGGCTTTGTCTTGTATGTTATAATAATAATAATTATTATTTTACTCTGTAAATAAACACCTGCCAGCAAAACAACCGATATTGCCAAAATACAATCTTAAGGCCTTGCAAATGAAAAAAAACTACTCTGGGATATAAAGAGCTTATCCCAATACGTCCGCTCAGAGATATTTCTAACGTGTCGAATTCAAGGTCAAATCGATAAAGCGTAGTTAAAGCATGATACAAGGAAGCCCCTGTGCAGCAGCTGCCATTTGGATCGATTAAAAGGGCTTTGAAGTTGTAATCAAAGAAATGAAAAAACATCATATATCAAATGCAATTATATGATGTGAGGAGATGCAGCTTTAAACGAAGTCAAAGCTTACTCTCTGTCATATTGACTCATTGGAAGATATATGATATTAGAAGATGTCTTGAATACGTGGTCAATCATGCCTAAGATGTCATCAAGTAGCATCTCACGGTACGTGGATGCCACCAAGTTGATCGACGAAGCAAATCGCCGCCAAACTTCTAGATTCACCGCTAGCAACCTGGCCAAATATTGCACTTGGAAATGTGATATTTCTTACAAAGAATCAATGATCATTGAGTATTTACGGCTAAGGACGCGAGACCAATCACTATATACAATAATACGGTGATATTCTGTGAGAAAGCTCTGTCGAGATACCTGGCTCGCCACTACGAATATTGAGAATTGTTCGGTGACCAGATTAGCAGGTTTCCTAGTTTTGGAGAACAGTAAAAGCAGTGAGGGCCTTGCAGGTTTTCTCACTAAGGATAAGCGGTCAGTGCTGCTGTATTCTATGGACGTAACTGCGACTTTTGACAACCTCACGCTCGACTCAGTATTGGAAACGTTTCAAAAAGTTGATTTTATTCTATCTAGAAGACCACAAGGGTTAATTTTATAATTTATCCAAGGGTCTTCCTCAAGACCAAATAGAAAAACTTTTGACGCCAATCTTGTCAATGATGACGACAAGAGGTTATTGGATATACTGTTGGAAGGAAATTAATTCTTAATACTCTCTAATGTAGAATAATCGGGAACAATGAGTAATTATTTTTTAGTAATTCATCAGTAATTGAACTTTTACTGTAAACATCAATTTCCTGATGATGTTTGGAAATTCATCACAATTATTTAACTATTTTCTGCATATTTTTATAATAAAGTTTTATTTTTTTGTTCAATTTTTACCAGACGATAACAGTTTTTGAGTTTAAATTCTGTCTAAATATAATTATATTATTATAATATTATACAGCATATTATTATATGCTGTATAACATTGCTACATTTACATTAGCACCTTGAAATAAGTTAAATATTCATCTTTGTTATTTTGCTAGAATATTAGAATTTAAGCAGTTGTAATTTATGTATTTTCACGTAAACATTTTATTAAACATTGAATTTTAATTTTTTGCGCTAATTTTACCCTAATTATCCAAATAAATATTCCAGTTTGACGCTTTTCGTTTTAAAACAATTATGTTTTTAACAAATCAAGTTTTAATTTAAATACGTTGGTGTTACTTGCAACTACTAGTTTTACGTAGCAGACCTTATTCACTAGTTGATATTGTTGATGAACGGGTAGAGCTTATTCTTTGTTCTGACTTTGCTGTTCTCCACTGATTTTTAAACGATAGCAAAATTAAGATGAACGAGCATAGGTATCCAAATGAGGCTGTAAGCAGAACAAAACCTGCGTTTTTGCACTGGATTTGGACACTTGAACGTATTTGTTTCTGGCATGACGGACTTTTTTCATTACAATTATCGGGTATTGGTACTTTGTGTACTTTGTAGTAATCGTAACCTTTATCTAATCCACAACAACTAAAAACATCGTTCAAAACGTAGGTTGATGAGCTATTTTTATTGACAATATACAGGTTTGCCAATTCGTAGAATTTAGCAGAATATTTATCAGCTACGCTTGCTCTGGATGTTGGTATTAAGAGCTTGATGCTAAACACAAAACAGATTATTGCACTGATAAACAGAATGGCTGCTGTGATTTGATCCTTTATATTTAAACTTATTTCATCACTGAATATACTCAATAGAGCTAAAGATGAAATACACGTAATTATTGCAAACAGCATAAGATATAATGTCCACCAGGTACCTTGCGTTCCTGCGTTATTTGATACAAGTGTTGCGATAATGATAAGAATGCAATAAATGGCAAATGAACCCATCATTATGATAAAACAATTGGACCATACAATTATTGTTTTTAAAACAAATTTAATAAATAATATTATTTTCGATTTAGTATCGTGCATCCGCTTTCTTTTGTGACTTTGATCTAGACTATCAGGTCTCTTTTCTTTCATTATTTTTACGCAAAAACCATGACAACAATTTTGAATTGTATTTTGAATTTGTGATCGATTATTGGTATTCATTTAAAATTAAGGTTGATCGTATTGCTATTTTTAATTACTCTACATTAGCGATTTAGAACAGGGTGTACTTGATATCTAAGAGTTTTATGGACAATTCGAAGGACCGCAAGTCCAAAATTACATATCGGGAATCTACAAATTTACGTTTCGGAATCATATTCGAAAAAGTTCCAGATATGATTTCTGAAACTGCCATGTATCCCATGCTGTAAGTTTGCAAATGTTGATATAGATCTCAAAAGTCCTTACACGAAATAACTGACAAACTTTACACTTAACCCTAACAATCCTACTATTTGTATGATTTGTCAAATAAAATGTGAACAAAAAGTGATTAAATTTATCATTCAACTAATTTAAATTTTTGAAATTTCATTTTATTAAAAATTAAATAAAGGTTGTGTGCAGGCATCTTGACAAACAACCAGACGTGATTTCAAGAACTTGAAAAGTGTACTCAGATATGCTTCTCCGTTATGTTGTCGAGAGCGTTTTACTTCAAGATTAAAGTCTTATCAGTAAGTTATCGCCGTCTTTATATTGATTTAATTGCGCTATGGATAATTGTGCATCCAGCTGATGTTTTTCCTGTGGATGTAGTTATATTTTAAGGAAATAGATTGCGAGGCCATTGTAAGATGCTGTTTAAAAAATGTCGTATAAACTGCCGAAAATTTATGGACTCTATGAGCGGGCAGTATATATGGAATAGTTTGCCGGAAGATATCGCTAATATCACAAATTTCCTCGCTTTCAAGAAGAGTTCGATGTTAGATATATGACCAAGCTGACTTGTCACAAATTCTGACTTGCCCTTTTAATTGATTTTTTCTGTCTTGTGTGATCGGCTTAAAGCCTTAGGGCTAAGTATGTACATGCTAATAATAGAATTAGCATCTAGATGATAATTTCGAGATATTATTTAAACACTAAACCCACAGTCTTCTTTTATTTCATGTATATATTATTACAGGAACGAAGAAAATATCCTTTATTTGATAAAAATTATATTTCGATAGCTTCTGCTATCATCATCTGGATTACAAAAAAATTTCATGTGAAAAATTTTAAATAATAAATATTGTAATCCTGATGATGATAGCAAGATCTATCGAAATATGGAATTTTTATCAAATAAAGGATATTTTCTTCTTCGTTCCTGTAATAATATATATTATTTAAACAATGAAATGTTTTTTTATATTAATTGCGTCAAAAATGGGTATAAAATTTTATTACATTCTAAACAGAGCATATACGTAACTGTCATTATTCATCTAACAGTGAAATAATTTTCAAATGTCAGTATTTCGCAACAGTGGCAACGTATAATCTATATTTATAAGTATTTACAACACCTTACAGTGGTTGCTGCTGAACATTTCAGATTACAAAAATTTACTTTTTGGAACAAATTTGCTAAATTTTAAATTTGACAATACCAATATTTTAATATATTAAAATATATTAATATAGTGGGCCCTAAGCATGAAAATTACTTTTCGTTAATTTTCGTCTCATCGTTGTCGGTTCCTCATCGATCATCAACCTCTATTTCTTAGACGACACTCGTCCCACCTCTTTATCAATGCGTTTCCGTAATTCCCTCTTTCCCCACGTTCCCAATTACTCTAACAACTACATTCTCCGGTTCTTAGTCGCCCCTTCGCCGGGAATCAGCTCACTCATGACGTCCGTCGTGTTCCCTCATTTATCACATTCAAATACCTCCTTCGTTCCCGCCTCAACACATGACTTAGATTTTTGTTTTTTGTTGTTGTGGTCATGTAAGCGTAAGCCGGCACGCATTTACTACGTAAAAATAAATCTTTTTTTAATAAGAAAATCGTTCTTTAAGCATTTTATTTCATTTTACAAATGAAAAATATGCGCCATAGACTTGCATTTCGCTATAAATGCATATATGAAAAGCTATAGCATCCAGTTTATTAAAAAAGTTTATTAAATTTTTATTTAGAATCAATAATTAAAACTCGTTTCTTGTCAAAACACTGTCCTCAGTGTTTTGCTCGGCTATATTATGTGCTTGTTCGTCCTCATATCGAATATGCTATCCAGGCATCATTCCCTCCTACAAGAGGTGAAATGAGGGATTTGGAGAGAATTCTTTGTCGTGGCAGCAAGCTCGTTAGAGGATTTAAAATGATGAGTTATAGCGATCGTTTAACTTCAATAGGCATGATATCAGTGCAAACCAGACTACTCGTCCTGGATCTGTTTGCGATGTGGTCTATAGTAAAGGGGATAGATTGATACCCAAGTGAATGTGTTAAATTGAATGTCCGACAAAGTCGCAGGGGTCATTCTCTCGCGTTACGCGCAAGACAAATTGGAAGGTCGACAATGGTATCTCGATTGTCACGCAGAGTGAGAAAGTTGTGGAACGCATTGCCTCACGACATCATGACTGCGTCATCATTGAGCCAATTCAAAGTCATGGTCAACACTTGAATAAGACACGCTGATCAAGGCAGCATTGGAAGTTCTTATCCTTGGTTTGGTTGTAATTGATATGTTCGTTTAATGTTTTGTAACGTACGATGAGCGGGCAAAACGGCCTTCTCGGTCAAAGCTCTGTATATAATAATAACATTCTATATTTCTCACACCTTTTTGATATCATCAATAACATCCTATGTATTAATATCATATTTGTGAAATTAGATTCACAAAGATTTGCGATATTTGTTTTTGATTTTCAAATTGAACCTTAAGGTTTGTTTCGTCATGTATAAGTTAAACTAGTCTTTTTAAATTCAGCATTGTACCGCACCCTACTTTTTCCAATTAGATCTATCATTAATAAGGCTAATTATAGAACAATTTGAATAATTTTTCTGGTTGTGGCACAATATTATCCTCACAGGTATTGTTCTTATTCTTGATACAGCAGGACGCTACTAATCAGTCTGGGTGGGTCTCATCGGCTGCTGACCCAGACCTACATTTCACGTTTCTACCCTTATTATCTGCTTACTCCGTACACCTGTGCTGATCGTCTTTGAACTCAGGACGTATGTATCTTGATTCAACGTCTGTATCTTGATCCGGCCTGACGATCGGATCACACACATAGAGTAGATTTCTAATAGATCGTTATAATATGATCCCCTACCCATAGTAATATACAACAATGTATATCTATACCACTGGAGCACCCAGCCAAGTAGATGTAGCGTTGAATCAAGATACATACGTCTTGAGTTCAAAGACGATCAGCACCGGTGTACTTAGTAAGCAGATAATAAGGGTCGAAACGTGAAATGTAGGTCTGGGTCAGCAGCTGATGAGACCAACCCAGACTGATTAGTAGCGTCCTGCTGTATCAAGAATAGGAACAATACCTGTGAGGATAATATTGTGACACAACCAGAAGATTTTCAGCTCACAGATGCATTCAAGTTAAATTAATTTAAATAATCTTATCGAATTTCGAAATATTCAAAATAATGTTCTTTTACTTTAATAATACGTGCTTAAATTTATGAATGGGCGCTATTCAATCTCACAGAATCCACTTTAAGCTTGATCTTAATTTACGATTAAAAATGCAGCATTCAACGTAACAGAATGCATTTTTGTACTGCAAAACGGAAGACGAAGGAAGCCAAATTTAATGAAAGTGTAATATGAACTATTTTCGTACTTATATGCTCACAATGTTTCTAATTTAGATTAAAAGAATCAACTCAAGCGTAAGAATTGAACTGCGGCGGTTAAATTCCGACATACGTAGTGGGTATATGTTTTTAAAATAAGGAAATTTGATGCTTTCGATTTTTTTGAGAATGGATATGAAAGGTTTTCTTTTGAAAGGATATTTTGCTAATGAAATGATATTTTGTCAATTCCTTGTCCTGATTTTGTTTGTAGTCGACACATCTTACTCATTTAAAATGAAAACGAATTTCTTTTTCATATACTAAAAATGAAAGAACAAATTCTATGTAATTTGAATCAAAGTCGGACTCTTACAAAGATAATAATTACCCTCGAAATACAGCAATATTATTAGGAATATATTTTTATAAATTTTACTAATTTATTATAAATTATCAAATTTCTAATTTAAATTTATCATTAATTATAATAATTTATAAATTTATTGGTTTATTATAAAATATTAACAATAAAAAATATTATTAATAAAATTATTAATAATGAAATATTATCGATAGTATATTATTGATAATATAAAATTTTAATTTATATATTAATAATATATAAATAAATATATTTAATAAGTTTTACAAATTATGGATCGTATCCATAAAAATTTTAAACTTTTAGTTAACAACGAATTGATTATGATTTATAAATTATCATTAGTTATTAAGCTTATAATCCCACGTTAATTGGCGAGCACTCAGATGCTAAAGCATTACAACTCAATCTTGATTCTATAAAGTTATAGTGCGCTTCTCAGGGACTTTTGATTAACACTGGACATATATCGTCTATATGTACATCAATATCGTCTCCACCTGCAAATTTAATGATTTGGGGATAGTCTTTTGTAAAACTTTCGTCATAAGTCAACATATTGCTAAAATCTCTTCCACCTGTCGTCGTACTATCGGCCCCATTAAACGTTCGTTCGGGACCTTGGATGTTCGTAGCTTATGAACACTCCATCGCATGCTTATAGATTCGCATATTCTTAACGCATCTCATTAAACCTTTCCACTTTTGCAATAAACTTGATCGGCTATGATTCAGTGCTTAGATTTGCAACACATCTTGTTTTTGCTGTCAAAGATTTTTCATTTGATATTAAACTCTGGATCATTGGAATTTTACCGATCCATAAAATCCTGGTCATATCTGATATGGTGCTGGTGCAAAAAGTCATCATGTCTTCGTTCCACCCTCTCAATCACTTATATAGCCTCCGTCATTTCAAAAAGATGCGAGGACACAGATTGATGCTCAAGCATCATCGAAAGCTACATCGATACCATCAGGATATTAGAGACATCGATACCATCAGGATATTATGTGGTCTTCGTTCCACCCTCTTAATCAATTATATAGCCTCCGTCATTCCAAAAAGATGCGAGGACACAGATTGATGCTCAAGCATCACCGAAAGCTACATCGATACCATCAGGATATTAGAGACCGTGTAGTGAATCAATGGAATAGTCTATTTATCTGCGGCTATTGATAGTCAAAGCAACAAAGCATTCCGTCGAGCAATAAATTCGCATTTCGAAGTTGTGCATTTAACACCTGGTTGTTATTTTTTTTTATTTTTCTATTTGTTTTTATATTTGGTACAAGGCCCAACAAGTAATCGTTTATCGGTTGATGTATAATAAACAATGGTCATTCTTTTATCGCTTATTTTAATTCTTTATTGGGCACATATGAAGACGTTCATTTACTAACTGAACTTTTCCTCTAAAATGCAAATCACACTTTATAAGCAGACTGTAGAACAAATATCAAATGTTAAATTATAGACAATTCTAACGCAATATTAGGGAAGTATGACGAAATTCAAATGAGTGCCTATTAAATATGTTTCTACAGGAATGTTTGAAAGTTTTCTAAAATTTTTCCACTATTTTTAAAATAGTGATCAAAATCGAAAATTCCACTTCCCAAGTTATAATTTTAACTTTTTCGAATTAAAGAAAAAAACTATCAAGTAAAAATATACGTATGTCAACACATATTTCCTTTAAGTTGTTTAATTTCACTTATTTTATGAATTGGAAAATTAAATTTGTTTAAAAATAGCATTTATATTCTATAGTCAATGTTCGGATATGATCAAATAAGCTAACTGAGTATACGTATTTAATATAATTATAAAATAAACAAAACATAATTATAATGATAAATCAAAATTTAAATATTAAATAATAAAATAAATAATTGTTATTAGATTTTTTATAATTTAAATTAAGTTAAAATAAAAAAATGAAATTTAAAATAAACGTCATTTTTATGAATTGACTAATAAATAACAGACGTTGTATCAGAATAAGGATTAGAGGTCATCAGGAGGAACTGCTATGATATCAGGTTTATCCATTATTCCGCGACCCAACATAGCAGCGGGACCAAATACGGGCTAAGGACGGTAAAATAAAAAATTGAAATTTAAAATAAACTTCATTTTTATGAATTGATTAATAAATAAAAAAGATTTATTTTAACGTGGCAAATGCGTGCCAGCGCACGCTTACATGACCACAGCAAAGCAAAACTGTAAATCAGGTGTCGAGAAGGTGTGAACGGAGAAGGTGTTTGAATGTGATAAAGAGGGGGCGCAGCGGACGTCGAGAGGGAGTTGATTCCAGGCGAGTGAGGCGGCGACGAGGAAGGATTGGAGACCGTAGTTGTTGGAGTAATTAGGAACGTGGAGCAAGAGGGTATGACGGGAACACAGCAATAGCGAGGTGGGGCGAGTGTCGTCTAAGAAAGGAAGGTTGATGAACGATGGGGAGCCGACAGCGATGAGACGAAAAGTAACGAGAAGAAGGCGGAGTTTGATGCGGATGTGGATGGTGGGCCAGGAGAGTTGGGCAAAATATGTGGATGTGTGGTCGAAGCGACGGAGACGAAAGAGCACTAGAACGGCGGTGTTGATTATTCGTTGTAGGGGTAGGATGATGGATTTTGAAGAATTGGCGAAAAGGCTAAGGCAGTAATCGATTTTAGGGAACAGAAGCGATGAAAGAAGGGACATGCAAGAACGGAAGTCGATAAGGGGGCGGATACGGCGGATGTCACGGAGAATTAAGTTAGATGAGCGGACCTTGTCACGGACGAATGGTTTAAGGGAAAGGTGATCATCGAAATGGAAGCCTAAGAAAGTGAGATTGTGGACTATGGGGATGATCGATGAGGCAAAATATACAGTGGGAAGAGATATGTTTGGTTTACGGGGGAGGATCCACATTATTTTGGACTTTTCGGGGTTTAGAACGAGATGGAGATTGGAGAGACGTTTGTATATGGAAGAAAGACAGTTGGAGGCAGAAATGCCGATATCGTGTTTGCGATGTGCGGGTGCATGATCATAGATGAGAATGTCATCGGCGTATTGCATGACGTTAAAGGAGTAAGGTTTGATAAACGGAAATAGATCGCCAAGCAGAAGAGAGAAAAGGAGGGGACCTAGGACTGAACCTTGTGGGACCCCGCAAAAAATAGGGATGGGATGGGAGGATGATGAATTAGAACAGACGCAAAAGGAACGGTCGAATAGATATGAGGCAAACCATGCTACGGAGGAGGAAGAAAATCCGTAATCATAACGAAGGCGAGAAAGGAGGACGGAGTGGTCGACAATGTCGAATGCGGAGGAGAGGTCGAGGGAGATGAGAACACTATATAGAGCCTTGTCTCGAGAAATGAGTAAGTCGTTGTACACTTTTATGCATGCGATTTCTGTGGAGTGATTAGAGCGGAAAGCGGATTTGAAAGGAAGGTAGAGATTGGATGAGGAGAGATAAGCGTTGATTTGTATTAAGATGAGGCGTTCTAAAAGCTTAGAAAGAGTAGGGAGTAGTGAAATGGGGCGATAGCTAGAAGAAAGGGAGGGGTCGAGCGATTGTTTCTTAAGGAGGGGACTAACGATTGCGGATTTGTAGTGTGAAGGGAAGATACGACTGCGGATGGACGAGTTAAACAAGGTTGTGAGAAATGGGGATATCGATGAGCATATAGATTTTAATATGTGGGTAGGCAGGGGATCGGCAGGTGAGGTTTTGTTGGGCAAGGACATGAGGACAGATGATACTTCTGTAGGTGATACAGGGAGAAGATGAAAGAGTTCGGGAAGGATGAGAGTAGACTGGGCAGAGTGGGATAGGATGGAGACCGGGGTGTGAGAGAGCAGCGTGGATACTTTAGTCTGGAGAAATGACGAATAATCATTAGCATTGATGTTGCAAGGCGTAGAGGAACGAGCCAGGATTGAGTTAAAAGTATGCCAGAGAGTCTTAGAGTTGAATGAAGTGATTATTTTATGCTGCCAGAAGGAGTTGCATTTGGTACGTAGTAGGTTGAGATGAGACCGGCGAAGAGCAAGATAGGAATCACGAAGTGATCGAGCGGAAATCGCGTCTGAGAGAGCGGTGATAGACTCGAAAAGCATGGCGGAGTCGACGCTTTGAGAGTAGGCATTGGATGTCAAACCATGGGGCACGGTGCAAGCGACGGTGTGGGTGAGACTTGAAAAGCAAGATAATATCGAGAGTGGATGTGAGTTCAGAGTCGAAAAGAAAGGCGAGATCGTGAGGAGATGAATATGGAATTATGGGTGATGATAAAGACGATTTGAGTAAGACAGAGCGGAGAAGGTAGAGGTCAAGATTTCACCAAGGGCGACGTAGGATTGTAGGTGTGTGAGGAGGGGTGTGGTTGTGAGTGAGATCAAGGGTGATAAGAAAGTGATCGGATAGACCAGGATCATAGATTAACAGTGAGTTGTAGGCAGCAAAATGATCGGGGACAGCGATGATGTCTAGTGCCCACCAAGTATATGTGTGGGGGCGGTGGAGATTAGTTTGTAATTGTAGTTGAATAGAATGTTGATGAGCCGGATGGAATCTGGTGAAGAGGGGCGGTCTAGGCGGATATTGAAGTCGCCTAGAACGAGTGAAGGGATTGAAGACAAAGAACAATGAGAAAGGAGGTCAGCGAGTTCGGTAAAAAATAAGGCTGTAGGAGCTGATGAACCAGGACGGTATACAATGGCGAGATCTAGAGTGATCGGGTTATAATAACAAGTGAGCAATTCAAAAGAGCAAGGACTGAAAGGGGGATTGATTTTGCGAAGAGACGCTGGGTGACGCGCGAATGCGACGATGCCGCCATGATTAGAGAATTTAGAAGGGCATGAGCTGAGGGGGCGGGCGGATTCGACTAGGGAGCAACCGGTAGAGAGCAGACGGTGAATGGAAAGGTCGTCGGAATCTGAGTGCCAGGATTCGGTGAGGCAGAAGAGATCGATGGATTGCTTGGTGAATAGGTTGAGGATAAGATCGGATTTATTGAGAATAGATCTAGTGTTGAGGAGACCGAGGCGGAAACCGTGTGTTGTGGCGAAAGAGTCTAGTGGAGAAGACACATAGGAGAGATGGAGCGCCATTGAATTTTTGGACGGGTGTGGACAACTTGAAAATTTCCGTCTATTTTTTGGATTGAGAGTGATGTTTCGCCGTTTTCCTCGCGACGGCGTTTTTCGATGCGGGCTGAAGAGATTTGAGCGATTTGAGAAGGGGCGCGATCGGGGAAAATTCGAGTGGTTGAAGATGACATGAGTTTAAATCGTTGAGAGAGGACATAAGACGCGTGAGAGCAATGCTTGAAAACAATTTTTAGGAGAGGGGGTTGGGAAGGATTAGATTGAGAAGATTTGTTTAGATGGATGAATGTGACAGGAGAAATGTCCTTGAAAAAGGATGGTTTATCCGCAGGAACAATAGACGAGAGGATGGATCTGAAGGCGGAAACATCGTGGTCCAGACGTGCTTGTGGAGATAAGGAGTTGGAAGGCGTGATATTAGTGACAATGACGCAACAATCGCGAGAAGGAAAGCGCTTCCGTAAAGGAGGACGACTGACGTGAGTAGGTGAGATCACGATAGAAGAGCTGGCAGTTGATTATTTGGAGGGATTTGGTTTGACGACGGGAGACATGGAGGATAATGATAATAAAGAGGGTGGCAAGCGATGTGAGGAAAGGTTATGAATGGAAGGATAATAATAGATAAATAATAGACGTTGTATCAGAATAAGATTATAGGTAATCAGAAGGAACTGATTTTTATTATCCATAAAAATTTTCCGATAATGATTTTAAATTTATTTTAATATTATTGTGTTGATTTATATATTTTACTATTTGCGGTCATCAGGATAAACTGCTATGCTATCAGGTTTCACGCATTTTATTGTAAAATGCCTGATGAACAATTACACGCAATATTTTGAAAATCAATTGTTTTATAAGCGATTCGTTGTTACCATCAAGATATAATATTATGCACCTATGCACACATTAATTAATATATAAATGTATATTTAAAAGATACTCACATTTTATGGTAACTCTATAATTTGTAATAAACTTATAATTTAAGAAATTGAAAGAGAGCAAGCTAAATTAATCTCTGCCATAAAAGAAGTTGTGAAACGATCTAATAACAAGGACGTTGTTGCCATTTTAGTCACGGAATTATGCACGTAAGTTAATTTTGAAGGATTTATTAGAAATGATTGAAAATTTTAAGTTGTTCTTTATTTAGTTGTTTATTTTTTTTGTATTATGTAAAGCACGAGAAAAATCTTTAATAATGACATTTGAAGATTTGCTGATGTCGAAAATGGACTATGGTTAGTAGCTGAATCCCAGTTACGATTTATCGATTTATTATTTCAAATAACTTAAAATATTACTAAAAATTAATCTTTCTAAACCTTTCACTAATTAAAGTATATGATGTCTTCAAGCTTGGCATCATACCCGTTTTAGCTTAAAATCATCTTAAATAGTGAAACATTTCAATATAAATAAATACAAATATAAAGATTCGAAAAATTGGCCACCGTAAGGGAGCTTAACCCTTTTTTTCGTATAAGTTTAAACGATATCATACAAAAATATAATCTTTTAGATTATATTAGATCGAAATATTACTTAATAAATAATAAAAACGATCTCATAAAATATTACTCATTATAAAAATTATTTATTATTTATTAATTACTTATTTATTATTTTAATTTTTTTCAGTAATAATATTTTTTATTTTACAGTTGTCACAAGTTAGGTCTCCCAATGGGTCCGTTTGATATAGTACTGTTTGTTCACTAATTGACAGACTGACAATTTTCCACCGTTCAGGATTCCTCAAGATATTGTACAGGGAACCCTCGAGAGGATCGAGGCGCTCTAAATCACGCAGATCTAGAACGTGCAATCGCAAAATAGAAACGCCTCTCAAGCCAAATAAAAATATAGCAATAGTACTCTTTCGTGCGCTTGGCCTTGATTGTGGCAATCGACTTTAATACTATCCTGGTCTCGTCGCCCATGTCACCAGAAGTAGAGAATACAATAGGCACAAATTTGTTTCGCTCTAGACACATCACACGCTTTATCTATATTTTGCGCATTTTCGTGCTTCGTTCGTAACAAACGCGGATGTTGGGCTGCTGGTTGCATACGATAATATAAATAATATTTTTTGTCTCATAAAAATATTAGTCCAAATTTAGTCAATTGCTCTAAGCATCTATAAGATCTATAAATCTGTCCAAAAATCTAAATTAAAAATAAAACTTTTAGATTAAATTATTCCCGAAATATTTAAAAGTTGAAGTTCAAACTAAATCACATAAAAATCATTGGAAATTCTGATAAATTATTAACAAATTTAATCACAGAAATATAATTACAATACTTTAAGTATTTTATGCTTGCTTAACATATTGTTCAACCCATCCTTATTTATATAGCCACTCTTCTTGATTATTCCATGTTTATTTATAAATATAGGCTTATCAATTTGATAAACTTATTATTTTTGTATCTAAATGCCATTCCCAGCAAAAAGAAATTGAATATTTCTTCGATATTTCGTTCGCTAACCGCGGACATTATCAAGAAGTATTGTAAGAATTTTAATAACCAAGACTTTTGTTTTCACGTTAAAACAAAAGTCTTGGTTATTAAAATTAATAATGTCCGCGGTTAGCGAACGAAATATCGAAGAAATATTCAATTTCTTTTTTCTGGGAATGGCATTTAGATACAAAAATAATTATTCCCCCCAGAATGTCTCATTCCGTTTAAAATAAACTTATTAATTAGATTAGACCAGAATAATCGATTACCCAGACGTACTGTTTAGCCCAGTATACTCAATTAAACAAGTTAATCGATTAATTAGACTTCGATTAGTTCCGGCTAATCGATTAGACTGGACTAATCGAAAATTAGTTCGATTAGTAAAAATTGTATGATACTTTGAATTTATTTAATAATCATTTGGTCGGCTTCATCAATTATCCTCGTGTGAATTTTTTAATCCTAGATGCAGAACTGTACACTACAATCAGCGTAGGTGGACCTCATCAGCAGTGAGCCTACGCCTACCTTTCGTGTTTCGGTCCTTTAATGATCTGCTGAAATTTTCCTCTGCTGCCTTTCTGTAAAAACAAACGATATAGTTTGTAAGGAAAACATTTCCACTTGTGCAAACTGTACGTTGTATCCGTCTTTTGAAACAAAAAGACGGAAATAGCACTACAGTTGACGGAAACAACCGACAATCTGTCTTTTGAATTTTCTTTGATAGGAAACCGGAATCTGCCAGGTAAATAGAATGAACAATTGCAAACACGAGCGAGTATCATCATTTGGTCGGCTTCATAAATTATCTTCGTGTGAATTCTTTAATCATAGATGCAGCACTGTACATTACAATCAGCGTAGGTGGACCTCATCAGCAGTGAGCCTAAGCCTACCTTTCGTGTTTCGGTCCTTTAATGATCTGCTGAAATTTTCCTCTGCTGCCTTTCTGTAAAAACTATCGATATAGTTTGTAAGGAAAACATTTCCACTTGTGCAAACTGTACTAGGATTAAAGAATTCACACGAGGATAATTGATAAGGCTGACTAAATGATGATACTCGCTCGTGTATGCAATTGTTCATTCTATATTTAATAATGTTTTTTAGACTAATAATTCTTTACACTTAATTTTATCTGCATACATTTTATAAATTAGCGTCAAAATATAATGTCTTTTTAGTTCTCGAAAAGATGTTGCGAAATTGTACAAAGCTCAAACACAAATTGAATCCCTATCAATTCAGCTTAAAGAACACTTCGGTAGGCGGCATATAATATTTTTAAATATGCATACTTGTTATATCAGCATTAGTGAAGCTCAGCAGCAGTGTTCAGAAGAGTACAGACGTGATGAAATGTCTTCAGCAGTTGTATCAAACGTCATCTTCAGCAATGAAGAACATAGCGAAAGAATTAATAAAGGTAATTTAAAGTAATTAGGTTTAATTATGTTAAAGAATATTAAATATTATATAAATTATAATATTAAATATTATAATATTAAATATATATTTCGTAATATTAATATTAAATTAAACGTTTTGTATTTTCTAACGATTTGTTAAACATTCCTGTGGCAAATTGTCATCACAGTAATGAGTTCCTTGGAAATATATTACATATAATATATGTTTATAATTAAATATAAAAAACAAACAAACTCATACCAAACTAACAACTCTATAGCACAAACTTCATTCATAGTGTCAAATTCTTAATAGTTTATATTTAGTGTGATTTGACAGAGCATTTCATGTCCGCTTAGTGGCTATTAGAACAAAAGCAGCGAATTTACATCGAGTTGCTTATTGTAGCCTGATGTAATTATCAGTGCATCTAATCAGGGCATTGAATCTTGCATACGCTGGTATAGGTTCTAAGAACCTGTTTTAAAACTGATTTTACTAATAAAGAAAATCATTATTATTTTAGAGATAATTATGAAAAATATTTGGTTTTTGTAATTATAGGCCAAAATTATTGACGAAATGGTTACAGATATATTTGACGATTCTTGCGTTGAAGACGAACGTGATTTAGAAGAATACATTAGCCATATGCTCCGTGAAATTGAACAAGGTATTTTACATGCACTTTTGTTAATATCTGTATTTTTATATAGGAATATTACCTTCATTATCGCAAAAGTATGAATTCACGTCTTCGAAAATACCTGAGACTCCATTTACGGCGAAGAATCGCACTCCAACAGAGATATCATTAACAAGAAGCAATAGTCAACCTAATAAACTGGAGTTTTTGCTAGAGTAGTAAATGCACAACACATACATAAAATATCGCTTTACGACTGTCATTGAACGCAACATTGAAAATGTTCATTCCTGACTGGTTAATACATTACAAATACACAACCTTAAAACTTCAAAAATAATATTTGTATTTTTAAGTACAATTCTCTTATTTTAAATTAAAATTAAATCTTTAGCTAAAATTATATAATTAAATTTTAATTATATTTAAATTTAATTAAATTTTTATTAAATTATTAATTTAATTTAATAAATTTAATAACTTTAATTAATTTAAATTTTAATAATTATTTTTATTAAATTCATTTTTGATCGAATGCGACCTTTAAATTGTAATTATTTAAAAAAAGTAATTTCTAACCGATATCATTAAAGTATTCCATGTACTTTAATGTTTTTCCTATCTCAGCTGGGAATTATTGCCCACGATTATTCTTTGAAAAGTTTTGATAGTACCGAACCTTGTTCTTAAAACTTTAAACGCTTTAATAGTAATATTAATTGAAGTTTCTTTAAAGAAACTTAAAACAAAATGAAGACAATGCATTGGTTGCCGTTCGATTTATTTGCTGCAGACTTGTAAAATGGATTGATTTGCTACACAAACAAGAAGTCACACATACTGTATGAACATTATTTAACTAAACATGAATTTGAATTAAAACACGAAATGTATAATACTGATGCTGAAGTCTACACATACTGATTAGTCCAAACTTTAGGAAATGATATTTAATGATCTTTAGCAAATATATTTAACTAAATTCTAAATAACTATATTACAATCCTTAGGAAATACGCAAAGATAAATATTATTTTTTAAATACTTTTTTATTAAAACAGTAAAAATAACATATAGGCAGTAAAAATCTGTTTCTGAGGTTTTATAAATTTCATAGTTTATTAAATTGCTATAATTATGTAATTATATAAAAGTAATATTACTAATAATAATACATAATTCTATAATTATGTAATTATATAATTATGTAATTATAATTATGTAATTATATAATTACATACTTTTTATTTATGAAAATAAAAAGTATGTTAAGAAAGATATGTCGTTTTGCATTTTTTAAACAGATTTACTGTACCAAGTCAACTGTATATTCTCGAATAAATTTGTTATTCCATAAATTTGAAATCAAAATCAAAATTATTTAAATGTAGGGACATCTATATTTAGACAAGTAAAAGGTGTTCCAATGGGTGGTAATAGTAGCCCAATTATAGCTGACTTGTTTTTAAGCTTTATAGAATATGAATTTGTTCATAACTGTGTAAAAACTAAATCTAAACAATATAAATATATGAAATACATGTTTCGATACATTGATGATATATGTGTATTTAATTCTAATAATTTTTATTCAATTAGTGAGCACATTTATCCAGAAAGCCTTATTCTTAACAAAACCAATATTAATGATAAAGAAGGTGTATATCTAGATATGAACATTAAATTAACATTAACTAAAACTACTATTAATTTATATCGTAAAGATGACATATTTAAATTTACAAGAAACATATTTTTGCATGATCATTCATGCATACCATATAATATAAAATATAATACATTAAATAATGAAATTTTAAGAATTGCAACAATATGTAATGATATTGGCTTTCTTAAAAATCATTTAAATAATTTAATAGATACATATTTTAAACTAGGTTACTATAAAAATAACATCAAGCAGAAAATAGTAAAATATATAAATCAACACAATAATATAAAGAATAAATTTAAACTCTTAAGTGGCAAATTTTTATGGATGGATAATAAATAATATACTTTGCATTAGAATAAGATACTAGATAGTTATTTCAGAGGAAATACATCATTAGCATGTATTTGGCCCCGCTGCTATGTTGGGTAGAGGAGTTAGGGGCCGAAACCTGATAGCATAGCAGTTCCTCCTGATGACCTCTAATTCTTATTCTGATACAACGTCTGTTATTTATTAGTCAATTCATAAAAATGACGTTTATTTTAAATTTTATTTTTTATTTTTATTTTTTAACTTGATTAAAATTATAGAAAATCTAAAAACAATTATTAATTTTATTATTTAATTATTAAATTTTGATTTAGCATTATTATGTTTTGTTTATTTTATAATTATATAACTATACGTAGACTCAGTTAGCTGATTTAATTATCTATTCTATCCTCATTATATTTAGTATAAAAATACTTTTATTTTATCAAAAGAGTGTTTATTTTTATTTTTTATGGTATTTTTATAATATGCGTTTATTAAATTATTTTAATGGGTTTGAAACAAGTCGTTTTCATTACAAATTGTTGCAATTCTTAAAAGCACTACATATGAACTTTATTAAATTTTTGAAGATTCCAATCTAATAAAGGTAAAATTAAATTATTAAATTTTTTTAATAAACCTTTATTATCAACTAAAGAACATTGACTTGTAATAATTACCGCTAAACTTAAATCGCTACGGTTATATTTTGAATTTATATTTAAATCATTGTAATTTATCTCATTCTTCAGTATATCATAAAAGAGCTTTTCGGCATATTAAGACAAAGTTATTACAAGCTTTATTAATAGTTGTCATTATATAGTTTTCCTTTAATTTAGTAAGTTTTAAAACATTTCTTTATTAATTTTATCATTCCTTATATAATTGTTTGTTATTTTTATTTTAATTTTAATTCTATCAAATACATAATCTTTTTAAATTTTAATATGCTTATCGTCTTTAGAATTTTTTCTTTCGACGGTATTTTATTATGCTCTTCTTGAAATGAGATATGATGGCGTCTAAACATTTGGTCATTTGTTTGTTACTTGTTTGTGTTGTGTACCCTATGTAGTAGTTGTTTGCAGCGCTACAGCTCAGTTCTGGATACTTAAGTTGGTACACAACGCAAGACAGTTCATCGATCTGGAGATCGATGAACAGTTCAGATCTTTTAACTTTCAGCTTTTGTAGTAAATTAAAAAACTTTAATATCTTCAGTTAATTTTACGTTGTCGAAAATATGAAATTTAATATATGCGAAAATATACATGCCTCTGATTGTTACCACAGTAGTTCTTATATCTAAATAATTTCAGCCGATAAACTTGAAAGCTATTGTCTAAATATCTTTTAAAGTCAAATCATTTATAAATTGACATTTTCCGTCTGTGAAATCTACAAATACTGCAATACATGAGTAGTGACTAGAAAAAATAGAGTCGAAAATGTTGACTATGTCGATATATTTATAAAAACCAATCGCTAAAAAATCGCTTTATTCATGCATTGCGCTGGACCAGTCCTTGCAATCATTGATAATCTTTGCTTAACTGCAATCAAATTATAAAAAAATTAAGTTTTGATTGTATTTTATCAAACTAAATTAAAAATATAAGCAAACAAGAACTCCTAACATTTAATTATATTTAATTTGTTTTGGGTGAATTCATTCAGAACAAAGGACAAATGCATGGACGAAGTTAAAATTGTAAACGAAGCGAAGTACACAAAACAAAATGCAGATATCAAAATAAAAGAATGTTGCAATATGATGATGCCTTCAAATAAAGAAAAACGAAAAGTGTGTACAAAAAAATCTGAAGATCAATTAGAGACAAAGAAGTCAAAATCGTAATTTCGGCTTATATCATTTAGCAAATGAGTTTACTTCTTCACTTTTAATATTCAAGTAATTCTAGATAAAATATTGAATACCTAACTTAAAATTTAAAATATACATACTTAGTATATATTTCACACTTGCAATTGAACTTATCTATGTATGCTTTAAAGGTAAACATTTAATGAATTGTGCAATTCTACGAAGAAGTTGTAATATGAAAAAAAAACACTGATATGTTTGCAAATAGTTGTTCTGTTCATAGTTGTTCTAAGCAAATGATAATTTGTTTATAACTCCAGATATGGTAAATAAATTGTGTTGAGCTTTTGTGATGAAGCTAGCAGTAGCCAGCGAAATAAAAAATAAATTTGTTTTGTTGACCACCTTCGGCATTCCAAATTTATAGAATAAAATCAGTTATTTTTAATAGTTCTTGATATTACATTTTAAACAATGGTTTAAATCTTAAATTTAATTTTATTGCTATCATCTCTAAATGCAAGTAACATGACAATAATTAAATTCAATTTTGACCGTTTTTAATTTCGCAGTGGTTAGATTTATTTGACAAAATTGTAGGAAATAATTTTCTTAGATATATTTTGCTATCTAAACATAACGAATATAATTCTATTAACTACCTATTTTGAGAAACGGATATCAAACATTAAGAAATGTAATGGGGATTGATTTTTGTCTTCAAAATATGCTACCTTTAGTGGTTTTACAATATATGCTTTGCTCGTTGACTCTCTAATTTTTTTGCTAGTTATAGATGGGATGAATAATTTATGATTTAAAACCACTTAATTCGAAAGATTAAGATTGGTAGCTAACTGTAAATGTTTATGAAGTTGTTCAAAATTTATCAGAAGTGATTAGCATAATTATAATTTGTTATTGATAGCTTGTATGCGACAAGTATTTTCATTTCGAAAATAAATACCATAAAGAGTAATTAATACATGATGTGATTATCTTCTGTTCTTTGTAATTTATTTATTAAAATTATAAATATTATATTTATTACATAATTTACAGATATTACATGATTACGATATGCAAAAAAACTATTTATAAATATTTAATTAACAGTTTCATGTAAATTCAATTCATTCTTTATGAATACATACAATGAATATAGATTTTTTAAGCATAATATAAAAATTCAAATGGCATATGTTTATAAAAGTCAATTAATAAACACTTTTTAAGGTAATAGCTTTATATCGTTATATATTCGTATACAATTAATATTTCCTTATTACTACATCACCTTTCTATAAAGCAATTAAATTTGTGGTAAATATTCGAATTAAATAATTAAGATGTCGATTAATCAAAATAAGTGATTATAAAAGGCGTCTTCTCCGAGCATGATAGAGAAAAATCACCTCGTTTATAGAACAGATATGAAAAATTAATTCTACAAGTAGGTTTCACTTGTCTACAAGCGTCGCCACTTAGCGGGACGCTCAAGATGAATTTCAATAACTCGCGCATTTTCTAGTCGAATTTATCTAGTTAAGGGCTACTGAGGAACGGTGTTTCTCAGTAAAAATCCGATCTTCGAGAGAGATAAACAATGACGCAGCAGAAACAGTACATCGTGCGAGTCAATTCTGACAAGGGTTTACCAGCAGTGACTAACTCCTTAATTTTAATTTGATTCCTCAATATGATGAAATATTTGCTACGATTACTAGCTTTACACATCAGTAATGAAAAGTAATTATTTTAACAAAACTTGCGTATATTTATTTTTTAAATTAGTTATGATGCATTATTTAAGTTTACGAACAATATATATTTGTTTTTGTGTTTCGGCAGCTAAAATCCTTATCATTAAATCCTTCGTTTTTAGTTAGTTTTTTGTAACTAAATTCTTTGTAATGACATATTACGAATTTTATCTTTAGATTCAAGTTGTGTGAATTTTAATAATCGTTTAAAATCAAAGTAATAAACTTATGCTTATCATTTATAAAGTGGTTTTATTATTCAAAATCCTTAAATATATTTATTTTTATATTTCAAAATTAAATATAAACAGAAATACATAATTTTTATAGACAGCTTTTGGATAACAACAATAATACAGTTAAACGATTATAATATACACATTTTCAGTAATATACACAGCATACTTTATACGAGTCATACTAAACAAAGAGATCAATGAAGCTACGTTTAGATTTTGGATCAATAATAAGTCTCTAGTTTCATTTACAAAATGTTAGTCGTCACTTTGTAGCCATTCGAAAAAGCAACATCAAGCAATTTCGATTTTGGAATTATATAAATTATCTGCATAGAATGAATCTTGTGAAAGAAATGTCTCATCGATTGGTGAAGTTGAACGTTGAGTAAATTGCGATGATAACATATCAGAATCCGGAATATTTAAGAATGGCAACTTAGAGGAATCATGAATAACAAGATCCTCATCCTCGTCGACAAATGTTGCATCTGGATCAATCTGTTGGAGCTATGAAATTTTTAAAAAAGATAATAAATACAGTAACGATCAAAATATTGTGTTAATAAGAACAATGATTACGAAAGATTATAAATTTGTAAATTGAAAGAGCTAAAAACGTTTGAAAATATAGCTATCTCAGTCGCTTTTAAATACATCGGTTACAAAAACTTTATTATCGTGCATATTAATTGTGAAGATGTTTCTTAAAATTTGATTTAATTAATTGGTTTTTAATTAAGGCAGTATTTTGCTACCGCATTTAATTTGTAGCATTCATCAACATTGCAAATTCTACAAGTGGCAAGCTGTCATTATTGCCATTTTTACCTAATTGCCTATTTACAACATTGTAATTAAAGATGTAAATAAAATTAACTTTCTGTGCACGATAATTAAAAACACTGAACAGCTATTTAAAGTTAGATAACGTGTACTCTGCATTGATTAACACGATATGCAAACAGGTTGAAAGTTAAAATAGAATAATTCATTTAAACATTTAAATATTATTTTGGCAATAAATAAAATTTTATTTCACCAATTTTATTAATAAATGAAGGTGATAAATCCTTTTAATGTAGTGAAGTTTATATACAAATGAAATCGCTAAATCATATAAATGAAGTGTGGGTACTTCATTTAATTTATATATAAGCGAAAATACAACTAGAATTTGTTGATATTCGTTATACATAAAGTATATTGATATAAAAATGGTGTGAAAATAATTGCTTTTATAACCTTGATTAAATGGTGTGTAGTTGTAATGTGTTATTTGTGTTTAAAAATTTAATGAAACGAGAAAGATTAGATGATTTTGAAAAGATAATTTGGTCAACTGACTGTTAACTTTAAAGATATATTATTTTAATTTGCATCTTGTGATGCTTGTAATAATCATTTTCTCAATTAAGGGTAATAAACATATTAAGAATCATTTGCAAACGTTTTATTATAACTGTTTTGAATGCTTAATGATATTTTTACTTAAAACGTCAAAAGCTAGCAATTTATCTTTTAAAAAACGAAGGCGTAATTACAAGAAATTTATACATACCAATGTTAGATGACTGTCCTCTTCGGATATCTGTAGTCTTTGGAAAAAACATTGTTTCATATTAATAAGGGGACCGTCTACAAATAATTCGTGATCTTTGTAATATGATATTAAATCATTCCATAAGTTATGCCTGGCCAGGACATTTGGATTACCAATCAAAATGATCCCATACCTATATAACAAAAGAAAATATAAAATTTCGAATACATCAGAATAAACAAAGGGTTTTAAATTTCAGTATATTTTAAATGCTCATATGAACAACAATCAATTCAATAAAATGTTAAAAACTTGATGTGCGAATTAGAAGTTTAAAGGACATTCAACACAATTTTAGCGTCGATATTTGTTTTCGCATATTTCAATATTGCAATGAATGTGAAGTTTGAGCTGCCAATTATTTACTTTTTCTTACGATTGTTTATAAAATAGAATTAGTACACATTTTTCAACACACAGAGTTGAACATTATTTGTATTACATTTTTAATGTGATACTGGTAATTATTAAATAAAATTTTATATTGAAATTGATAATTTTAATCAATATATTATATTAAAATTATCCTATTAATAATATAAAAATTATATTACATATTTTAAATATATTAGATATAATTATCCTTTTTATTGATAATTATTTTGTTATATTAGATACAATAGTATCCTAGAACTATTGTTAAAATAGTACTGGATCATGTGAATTGAGGAAAGACAAAAATAAAGCATCTTGAGAAATAACTAAAACTGCAGAACTGGATGTTCTTGCAAAGAATTATATCAGTGCATAAATTAAAATGAATGACAATGTGATAAGCAAACCTGGCACGAGTAAGAGCGACGTTCAATCTTCTCGGGTCATTCAAAAATCCAATTCCGCATTTTTCATTAGAACGAACGCATGATAATAATATAAAATCTTTCTCTCTTCCTTGAAACGCATCGATATTGGCGATTTCTATTTCCTAAAATACATAATGTAGGTAAATTATAGTCAAAATGATGTGTGTTTGACATTATGAAGGAATTTCAAAACTTTATTTTGTTATAAAAATGAATTTCGATTTTTTGAAAGTCAATACGTATGAGCTAATTATAAATAGAAAGAACTGATTCTAAAAAAGCATATTCGCATTATTTACAAAAGATCAAAAATTAAAATATAAAATGAATAATGATTTACATCGTATTAATTTAAATTAATGCAATGCAAAAATATTTAAATCCCATAATTATGCTGGACAAAACAATGTCTGTAATTTTATTGGAACATGGATAGAGATTAATAAAAATAGTAAACAGAATATTAAGTCATGTAAAAATTTACGATTAAAAAAATTATTTTAAAAGGGAATTATAATTATGCAAGTATGAGTACTGGTGAAAAACATATTAATAGAGATATAACTATTTTCATTGTTATAACTATTTTCAAATTTCAACCTAGTATAGCGCAATTTGCAATGTAAATGTATTTTCAAAACATGCTGCTTAAATTTGAAAATCATAAAATTGTCGTCGATAAATCTTAATGAGGATCAATATACACAAATTTTCAATTATTAAATTTTAAATATTTAAAAAATGTAAAATCATTCGTTTCTATTCTCAATTATGATTAATCAGATATAGGTTTGTGTGCTTACATATGTATTTAAAACCTACATACTGTATTTAGAAGACACTGCTAAACATGTAGAAAATTTAGAAAAAGAGGTTTTATATTTTTTTTATTTTTTAAATGATTTATGTTAAAGTTTGCTTTTAGAATGGTGATGTTGAAAAGTTGACTTATACTCAACCACAGAAGACATCACTTATCAAAAGAAAATTTGGTAATAATTATTTAAAGCCTGTAAACCCAGTTCACTTACCTGATGATGACACTTCAAAGGTATTTTAATTATTGCTGCATTTGAAATATAGATACAATCGCTTTTAATTATTGTTA